>JAQFVV010006207.1:15776123-15812147 GCA_028023455.1 Epiperipatus broadwayi
CATGTATTATTATTCTTCAAGAACATCTCATTAAAGGCATAATATGAAGAAAATATTATGCTAGGTATTTTTTATTATTATTATTAGTTTGATATAAGTTTTATCATGTGTTTAGATTATAATATACATGCATGGTACAAAAAAAAGAAATGTCCATTTAATGTTGAAAAGGGGTAATAGCTTTTCTTTAAAAGAAGCTCATTATATAGGTTCTTATAGCATATATATGCATTTTTTTCAATAGATTTCAAAAAAATAATTATTTTCAATAATTATTTAACCTAGAATATAAAGCTTTATTATTATCTAAGCTAAACTTTTTGCTTTAGATTTGGGCTAATATAAATGCTCTATAAAAAAATTATTTTGTCTTGCCTTGCCAATAGAAATTATTTGCCTTGTTTTTCAACTGTCATTAGTATGTTACCAAGTCCTAAATATTATATTATATATGAAATATTTATTCCTTATTGCTTTTACAATTAGTAATTGATATTTTGATAGTAGTTCTTTGCTTACTGGGATTTGAATTGTCTGTGTATTATTATGCTTTTATATGTGTGTATTACTAAATTCCACTATAATAATGTAAATTGCAAATAAAAATAATATAAAGTCTATTGTTTTTGGAGGAAAAGAATGGTCAATTGTTTTGGAAGGATTAGTTTTATTTACATATGAATTATTCTTTATTATGCTTGAATAGAAAAGTATTTTTGGGGCTATATGTAGTAAAGTTAGCAATGTTTTATAGTATTTATGGGATTGAGTAATCGCCCCTATTTTGTTATTCGAATATTTGAGATGGGTGGATTGCCTAGTGTATTGTATGGGATCGAGTAATCTCTCCCTTTTCTGTGTATTGAAGTCTTTGATAGGAGTAGATTAAATCCTTCAGTTTTGATAGTTGATATTATGAATTAGAGTATGTGAAGCTCAGTATATTATCTCCCTGATTATTTGGGGTTGAGATTTATTCCCACCAGTTTATTTAGTCTCAGAAGTAGACTTGGGAGTTGTTGTGTTGTTATTTATCTGATTTGAATTGTAAAAATCTTTTATCCCCATGTGTTTATTGAATGTTTTTCATTCTATACTATAGCCAAGTGTCAGATAATTTATTGATAAAAAGAAGAATAAAAGCAGAATTGATTTTTTTTACAAAACAGCTGTAGTGAAGTTAGTGATTAAAGCTTGATTGTCCATTGTCTTCATCCGTATTATGATTTATTACCAGTTCATAAGTAAACCGATTGGATTGATTAGTATTAATTATTTATTCTATGACACACAGCATAATACAGACTCTTGCATAAAGTGTTAATTTGAAAGATATAGAAAAATCCATTATTAGTGTATAACTTTAATTATCACTTTAAATCATGTTACATTTATCATTTAAAATTTCATATCATTAATTTTCAATATTCAATCATCATTGAGTAAGTAAGCAAAAGATATAAAACATAAGTAATTAGTAGAATTCTTTATTTTTATTGTGGCAAAAATAAAACATAGTTAATTAATAGAATTCTTTACTTCATTTTTGTAAAGGCAGAATAGATTTAATTAATGGAGTTATTTATTTCATTTTGCAAAATGTAGTTTGATATTATTTTGCTTCATGCTTATTCTTAGGTTTCAAACCCCTTTACTTTATTTTAGTTAATGTGTATTTGAAGTAAAATGCAAAATTTTAGTTTTAAATTATAATGAAATATAAATGTTTAACAATATGTTGGTTTTCATAAACTTATCAACTAATTGATAATTTAAGTGTGCTAAAACTAAGATGTTGGACATAGGGTAAAATTCTGTAATGTATTATTAGAAGTTTAGGGATATACTATTTCAATTCAATATGTTTATCAGAAGGGACTGATAACTGAAAAACATTTTTGCAATAAAATGTAAAGATTTTATTTTGGTTCATTACTTAGTGTTTAAAATATAATGTGCTTCACAAATCTATCAGGATGTATTGATAGATGAAATGTGTTAGATTTGAAATTTAAAAGATTATATTGTGTTATCTATTCTTATGTAAATTTTAACCAGTGATGCTAAATACATCCAAAATTGATATTTGTACCAATGAGAAAGAAATTAAAAGTTTGCTTAACTATTTTCTAATTTTGTTAATAAATGTTTTATTATTCAAAATTGTATTCAGAATTCTTCTTTAACATACATTTGTAGTTCATATTTCCACACATGCTCACACATTTATTTTATTTAATATGATATAATTGTATTTTTATTTAATTTAATGATGAACATATTCAGACATGATGATATTGATTTCCTTGCTCCAAACACTGTATGAGATGTCAATTATTTATTGATTTTCTAAAAAGGTTTTATCATTTAGTAATTGTTTGGATAATGAATTGAAATCAAAATGTGCCCGATTTCTTTCATTATCTAACTGCCACTATTTCATTAGGATATTGTTTAATTCAGATCATTATTTTCATAATAAGTAAATAGTAGTTGTTAAGAAGTAGATTGAGCCATGCCATAAGTTAATTCCCTGAGATCTTCAATTTTTAATTCAGATTAAGTAATAAATTCAGTTAACCAGTTTAGATTGTCTAATCCACAGTTTAGTAATGTCAGGTTTATTTTATATTTAATTCCAACTTACTACACAGTACAGTAATTAAGCATTACATTTTAGTTATTAGTTTAAATTTTCTAATATGGTAGAGGTTGTTTAATGCATGTGGATGATAGGAGGAGGTGAAGTATATACTATAATTAGTTAATTTTAGATGGTAGAATATACCAATTTAATTATTTATTTTAGAATTTGATAGATGTTTTATTTCCTATTAATTATAACATTTCCTCCCACATCTAATGTACATTTTACACCTCATAGACCTCTGTATCCCTCAACTGAGCTAGGTTAAGGGGTGAAACTTTATTTAAGAGCCTTATTGATAGTTTAAATAATATTAGTTTGATAGTTTATTCTATGGTTCATAGTATTGGTGCTCTGGGTATTTGTTAGTGATGGTGATCAGTGGTGAGGGGTTACAATATATATATATATATATATATATATGTATATATATATATATTAAGAGCTTATTTTGCAATATATATATATATATATATATATATATTGCAAAATAAGCTCTTAACAAGCTTTGCAGAATATCATCAACCCAGACCAGTTTCTGCTACTGGCATCATCAGTGAGGTGCACAGGATATTCAAGCATTAGATTAAAAATAACAGGACAAGCCCAATACTTTAGCTAATATATAACTATTAAGTAGAAAGTCTGAACTTATGGGACTAAACTAAGTTCAGATACACTATATATTAATAGCTTCAGCAATATAAAATCACCAAAGCCTTAATAGCAAAAAATAAAATTACAAAAAAATCCAAGTCAGATGTTATCTGACTGTATTTAATAAGCTTGTATTTATAAATGTTATATATAGAGCTTGCAAAATAAGCTCTTAACAAACTTTATAGAATATCCCCAACCCCAGACTGGTTTCTGGTACCAGCATCCTGTTTTAGTTTAATTCACTGTTTAAAACCCTGGATTATTCCTAGCACATCTAAAATAACTGGTTATACTTTTCTAACATCTCCTTGAGCACTTCCTTCTCATTTTTGTTTGATATTACCACTTTTTTCCTTTCCTTTAATAACCTCCTTTGTTTCCTCCTCTTCTACTTGTAGCACTCCAATCAAGATATATAATTTTGATGTTGTAAACTTGACTGCCTCTTTTTCACATATGAACTGTTTCATTCTGAAGTCAATGGTGCATTTGTACTTATACAGAAAATATGACCCTATCAGAATGCAATGGATCAGGTTCTTCATGACTAAAAATACATGTGAGAATGGTTTTCCACTTATTTGTAAATCTATCCAGATCTGGTTAAGTTCCCACCTTTGCCTTTTTATTGTTAGCCATCCTTATCTGGACTGGTTTTATTGGGAGAGTCTGAATGCTAGGCTGTTTGCTTATAATCAGTGTGTATACTTCCTCCGACAATACCATAATCATTGTGTATATTTCTTCTGACAATACCAAAATTTGGCTGCCAGAGTCCACTAACAACTCAACTTCCATTCATGCAATAGTTATCCCTATCTTAGAGCAGGCTTGATCACATAATTTGGAACCTGGTCCTCCCCTGAACATACTAAATTTCCTATATACTTTTCTTCCTCTCTGTGATATAACTCTGCCTCTCTTTTTTGTTCTGCCTCCTTTTTATCCCACCTTCTTTCTTTATATTTCTTGATCTTAATTCTTCCCTCACAGACTCCCTGATTTCTCCATTTTACCATTGTTTTCTAATTTCTACTTGATCTAGTAATTTATTGATTTTCTTTGCTAACTTCCCCTTCATCCCTTCCTATTATCCCAATTATTTCCTCTGACAGATTTCTGCAAACAATGCCCACAATCTGTCTTTCCTTAAACTGGACACTTGACATCTAAAGCAATGAATGTCAGCCTCTTCCTGAAACTTTTGACTGATGGTCTGTTCTTTAATATACTCTTGCTGCTCTCCATTCCAAAATGTGTTCTTTATGGGCTTTTCATATTCTTGGAAAGTTTCTGGTTGGATTAATAGTGACTCCCAGTGAGTCTGGACATATGCTTGGAAGTAGCTGTGTGCCACTATTATTTTACTATCTTTCCCAATCCTATGGTTGCAAAAAACCTTCTTCAAGCTCTTTATATGTTCTCCATGTGTCTCTCCTCTTTTTCCTTTAAATATTTGTATTTTGATCAACTCAATTACTTTTCTATTCATACCCATCATTGTTTTTTTCTATATTTTCATGTACATTTCGGACAGTCAATGTGCTAGGTCAAATTCCCCAGCCCACAAAGTACTGTGCTACATATATAATTTTCCTATTTAATCCACTCCATCACCTATTTTCTGATCTCTCTTTTTTAAAACCCAACAAATAAATTATAATGCTTCACTGATATTCTTTCTTTAATTCTTTTATTATTACTTAACCCTTATATTCTGTCCTGCATACTTTCCATTCTTTGAAAGCCTCTTAGTTGGAATGCCATTGTAACAAAATGGGCCTTATTCCGTATCACATATATATATATATATATATGTGTGTGTGTGTGTGTATATATAACTCTATGCACATACGTGTAATTATAGCACAATAGTTTATAAAAATAATTCTGTACCCTTACAGTAATTTTATAAAGTGATTAGTCAGGTTTCAGTGAAACTTCAGCCAATCATTGTATTTGAAGTATTAAAAATAATTTCATTAATAATATGATGAAGTTTATTTATATATTATACTAAATCAATATTTATTTAAAGCCATTGGAAAAAATTTACTCCTATTTCTCACCCAGCATATTTATGGATGTCACTTTCTGACTCCAAGTGCCAATCTTACATATATATATATATATATAAAAAGAAAGTTACTGTTAACACTAACTGAAATAATTATAGAAAATATACAAACCATTATACAATTACAAATATCCAGTAACGCCCTCTGTTTAAAGATTTATATCTCAATAATAGCAAACCTTAAAATGATACCACTTTAAGGTTGTATGCTAAACGATGTTAAATATTGAAATACAGACCTACTCAAATACAGAGCATGAAATTTTAAATAAGCAAACGATCTTAAATTTTTGCTAATAAACTAACAAGTTTACAAAGTTATTAAAGACAAACTAAACATTAGATTTTAATCTTTAAATTCATCCCAAACTATAAATGAAAAGAAAGTTACTGTTAACACTAACTGAAATAATTATAGAAAATATACAAACCATTATACAATTACAAATATCCAGTAATGCCCTCTGTTTAAAGATCTATATCTCAATAATAGCAAACCTTAAAATGATACCACTTTAAGGTTGTAAATATCCAGTAACGCCCTCTGTTTAAAGATCTATATCTCAATAATAGCAAACCTTAAAATGATACCACTTTAAGGTTGTAAATATCCAGTAACGCCCTCTGTTTAAAGATCTATATCTCAATAATAGCAAACCTTAAAATGATACCACTTTAAGGTTGTAAATATCCAGTAACGCCCTCTGTTTAAAGATCTATATCTCAATAATAGCAAACCTTAAAATGATACCACTTTAAGGTTGTAAATATCCAGTAACGCCCTCTGTTTAAAGATTTATATCTCAATAATAGCAAACCTTAAAATGATACCACTTTAAGGTTGTAAATATCCAGTAACGCCCTCTGTTTAAAGATCTATATCTCAATAATAGCAAACCTTAAAATGATACCACTTTAAGGTTGTAAATATCCAGTAACGCCCTCTGTTTAAAGATCTATATCTCAATAATAGCAAACCTTAAAATGATACCACTTTAAGGTTGTAAATATCCAGTAACGCCCTCTGTTTAAAGATCTATATCTCAATAATAGCAAACCTTAAAATGATACCACTTTAAGGTTGTAAATATCCAGTAACGCCCTCTGTTTAAAGATCTATATCTCAATAATAGCAAACCTTAAAATGATACCACTTTAAGGTTGTAAATATCCAGTAACGCCCTCTGTTTAAAGATCTATATCTCAATAATAGCAAACCTTAAAATGATACCACTTTAAGGTTGTAAATATCCAGTAACGCCCTCTGTTTAAAGATCTATATCTCAATAATAGCAAACCTTAAAATGATACCACTTTAAGGTTGTATGCTAAACGATGTTAAACATTGAGTAGGTCTGTATTTATTATTTATCAATATTTAACATCGTTTAGCATACAACCTTAAAGTGGTATCATTTTAAGGTTTGCTATTATTGAGATATAGATCTTTAAACAGAGGGTGTTACTGGATATTTGTAATTGTATAATGGTTTGTATATTATATATATATAAATCAAAGAATTATGCTGGAAGAATGAAGTATTAATAAGAATTAATTAGAGAACCCTACAACTAGCTTGCTTGCTCAGGGTGGGTTGTTATCAATCATGGAAAATATACGAGGTACAGAAATATGCGAATATATGTTTAATCCAATTACCTAACTCTTATACTAACTCCAATTTATCTCTCTATCTTCTCATAAAACCCAAAATAAAAAAACATATGTTTCACTTAAAAGACATTTAATATTCATTACAATATAGAAATCTCATGAAATATAATATTATAATTTTGTGCTCAAATATTTAAAAGAACACATGCATACACAATTACTGCATAGATTTAAAAAATCAGATAACAAAAGAGACACCATAATGCAACATCTAGTCCATTCAAATGTAAAATAGTATTTTGGAATTCTGAAGAGAATTATTTAGATTGTCAATAATGGAAAATCTCTATGCATTACCATAAAAGACCCATTAATATTTGAGAAAGAAATATTGGGGAAAAAATGTTCATATTACCTGGATTTTCCCTGGGGAAAATGATGAATCCATAATGGCAGTTATAATAGTTTACTCGATGCTATGGCCATATAAATTGATAATCTCTGATGGGTTCAGTCTCCTTGATTTCTTAACTTGGAATTAATGTTCTTTGGAGTTGATTTCAGCTCAAATGTTTAGGAGTGGCTTCCTTCCAGGATAGGCACTTATTTTATATTGTAGCAGCTTATGTATTTTTGTGGGATAGATCACAAAGCCCAGCATGCTTAAGTTCCTTCCCCAGTATGTTCATGGCTGATGATGATATTTGCTGATTCCAATAATTTTCAAATCTCCAATGTAGAAATTAAATAACTCAACCATGGACATATATAATAATGACTTCTCTCTTGAAAACTTAATCTACAAAAATTATAGACAGAATCTAATTAATTTCAATTTTCTTTTATATTCTTCTCTTTTTCTTTTAGAAAGTTCTCCTTTCATGAGTTTCTGTTTTATTTTTCTCTCTTTTAAAACATGTGTTATTTCAGTCAAAATAAGTGTCATAGATCACATGACCCTATCTCTTAATCTTGAAAATTATAAACAATGAGGATTCCAATTCCTCTACAAGCTTTGTGATAAATGCTCAGCCAGAGCCAGCACTTAAAATATCTCTGTCAGGAACCCTCCCCAAACCCATGACCATGATTTTGTGCTTTGGCACTCATCATAGAGGTGTCATGGTAGGTTCAGACTGTCTGAACCTACCCTGACACCTCTTTGATGAGTGCCAAAGCACGAAACCATGGTCAGGGGTTTGGGGAGGGGTTCCTGACAGATATTTTAAGTTCTGGCTCTGGCTGAGCATTTATCACAAAGCTTGTAGAGGAATTGGCAATCCTCATTGTTTATGTGTTATTTTAGATCGGTATTCTCTTTAAAACAAAAGCTTTTAGCAACTTTTTTTGTTAAAGGAAATTCCATCAAACACCTGCAATTTATTTTTGACCTTCGCTCTGTCTATTTTTCTTTTAGCATTCTTCAGATAAAGATCTATGCAGTTTTAATATTTTTTTCTATTTAATATCTCCTTTTTATGAAAATATAGCTACTTCCATCTTGGAAATAAAAATTTATATTGCTTTTTTTTAAACCATTAAGCATCACATGATCACTATCTTATACTAGCATGTAATTGTTTATAAACAAAGCAAAACTCTCCATACAGTATTGCCACCCTGTGCCAACCAGAGTGCTCTCAGATCCAAAGCTCCACACTGACAATGGCCACAAGCCAGAAACTAGTCTGGGGATATTGGATGAGTATGCATTAGATTGGGATTTTATGCACAAGCCTTCTGGCATTCATTGATTACTCTGGTTGGCACAGGATGGCAATACTGTATGAAGAGTTTTGCTTTGCTTTTTTTTTATCGAGTCCAAGTCCATTTATTCATTCATACAGCAATATACATACATGTGTTTCAACACAATAAAAGAGCACAAAATTTCCTCCCTCCCATCTCTCCTGTTTATTCTAACCCTTATCTACCAATTTAAAATATACAAAAAAAAATTGAATATAGTCTAATATTAGCTCTATATATATCTGTGCATATATACAAATTTATCTTTTGGAACAGAGTTTAAATACATCCTGTTACAATATGCATATATATACACATATATTAATTATAATAATGTGATAAGAGGTTTTTAAAACAGTTTTCTTTTAAAATATTTAATTAAAAAATCAAATAAAAAATAGTCAAAATAGTATTTAATTGGGTTATGAGTAAAGGATAATCAACAAGATGGTAGAGAAAGATAATATGGTATGCAAAGATTTAGATAAAGAATTTATGTCAGTATACTTATACAAAAGGTGGGATGATTATGTTAGAAGAATTGTTGAGCATTATAGTGGCAAGGAATGGAATAGAAGATTAGATGTATTAATAAAAAATAGAGAGTTAGATAGATGGAGAAGTAAAATAAAGAGTAAAAAGAGTTTAAATATATATAGAAGTAAACAGAATTTTGAGTGTGAGTTAGTTTATGATAATAGCAAAAATAGTAGTTCTCTATTTAAGGGTCAAACAGGATCATTAGCAACAAGGGAATATACACATAAATGGTAGAATTGTGAGTGATTTATTCTGAAAGTTATATAAGGAAGGCATAGAATATATTATGTATCTGTTGATTGAATGTAAGTGCTTACAAGCATAAAGGATGAAAATAATGAAGTTGTGGGAGAATAAATATAAACAAAGTGATTATACAGAAAATGGGTTTTTGATTTTTATGCTGAGTTTGGAAAAAGCTAAGGGGGGCTTAGATATTAAGACCATAGAGTAAACAAAGATAATATTGTGGAAATGGGATGGAGCAGGATAGAAAAAATATGGAAAGCATAGGGTGGGAAATGGAATGGAAAGATAAAATGGCTAACAGGTGTCTCTGAGCAAAGTGGCTAACAGATGTCTCTGAGCAAAGTGGCTGAGAGATTTTTGACTCCAAGAAAAAGAGAATCCATAGTGCACCACATCTAAATTTGTCTCTACAAAAAGCAATACATGTGCTTCAAATATTTATCATCATTAATCTTAATCATCATCATCATCATCATCAACCATTATCAATCCACTGCAGGATTAAGGTCTCTCCAAGTTTAATCCATCTTCTCCAATCTTTAGCTTCTCTTTTCCACAACACCCCTGAACATTTTCTTATTTCATCCATCCATCTCACATGTGGTCTCTTTCTGGGTCTTTTACAATCTCTTGGAATCCAGTTTAAAATTTCAATTGTCCATCTATTATCATTTCTTCTAGCAATATGTCCAGCCCAACTCCATTTCAATCTTTTAATTTTTTCAATAAGATCAATAACACCTGTTTGTTGTCTTACCCATACATTGCGTTTTCGATCTCTTCTTGTTACTCCCAACATACATCTCTCCATACTCCTTTGAGTGGTCTGAAGTCTCTGTATTGCTCTTCTATTAAGTGTTCAAGTCTCAGATCCATAAGTAAGAACTGGTAAAACACATTTGTTAAAAACCATTCTTTTCAAACACATAGGCATATTTCCTTTTAGTATCAAGTTATTTCTACCAAAAGGACTCCAACCAAGTTTAATTCTATGATTAATTTCCTCCATTATGTTTCCATCTGTATTAATAATCTGACCTAGGTATTTGTAACTGTTAACTTCTTCTAATTCTTCATAATCAATCTTTATTTTCATATTTTGAGCAAATCGATTAAACATTACTTTAGTCTTTTTAACATTTATCTTTAGTCCTACTTTTCTACTTTCATCTGCTAACTCCTGCAACATTTCCTGCAGCTCTGAAGCATTATTTGCAAAAACAACTACATCATCTGCAAAATCTAAATGACTTAAATACTCTCCATTTACTTTCATTCCTTTAGTTTCCCATTTTAATCCACAAAATACTTCTTGCAGCACTGCTGTAAAAAGTTTTGGAGATATGGAGTCACCTTGCCTTACACCTTTCTCAATGTTGATTTTTCCAGTATCATTATGTAATCTAATTGTTGCCGTTGCATTTTTATAAATATTCTTTAAAATATGACAATATCCTGGATCTATACCTTGATGATCCAATGCTTTAATCACTGAAGAAATGTGTATAGAATCGAATGCCTTTTCATAATCTACAAATCCAAAACATAATGACAACTCATATTCATTTGTCCTTTCTATGACTTCTCTCAATACCTGGATATGATCTATTGTACTAAAACCACTTTTAAATCCAGCTTGTTCTCTTGGTTGGTGGAAATCCAAAGTTCTCTGTAGACGAGTTGTAATTATCTTGGTAAAAATTTTATATAAAACTGATAAAAGGCTGATAGGTCTGTAATTTCTAATATCTTCTTTATCACCTTTTTTAAATATTAATATTATTACTGCATTCTTCCAATCTTCCAGTACATCTTTATCATTTAGACATTTGGTATATAACTTTGCTAAAATTGTTTCTATTTCTTCACCTCCTTCTTTTAATATATCAATTATAATTCCATCATTTCCTGGAGCCTTTCCTTTCTTCATACATTTAATTGCATGTCTCACTTCTTCATTTAAAATTCTGGGCAATTCGGAAGATGTAATAGATATAGGAGGTACTTGTTCTTTATTACTATATAATTCTTGATAAAAATCTTCTACCAATTTCATGATGTCATCTCTCTTTTTAGTAATAATTCCATCTTTTTTTCTTATTGCAGATATAAATTTCCTATCAATACCAAAATGTTGTTTAACATTCTTGAGACTTTTATTTTCTTCTACAGCTTTCCTTGCTATTTCACAGTTATACTTTCTTATATCATTTTCAACTCTTTTCCGTACCATTTTACAAAATTCGAGATATTCAATTCTTTTTAATACATCATTTTTGTATATCTTCATATTCCTTCTTTTCTTCATAAATTCTCTAGTCTCAGTAGAAATTTTATTAGTCAATTGCTGCTTTTTTCTACCAGCTATCTTTGTTGCAGTTTTTAAAAGTGTATCAGTTATTTTCATATTAATTTCATTCAAATCTGAATCATGTTCAAAATCTCCTAACACTTGAAACCTATTTGTAAGTTCTAATTTAAATTTATTAGAATGTTTCTGAAGATTAGTAATATCAACTGTAAATATTGTTTTTCTCAATAATTTTTGTCTCTCTAGTTTTACATTAACTTACACCTTACTAATCGATGATCACTTCCTGTGTTAAATTTATTAAGAAAATTACAATCTTGAAATATGTATTTCCTGTTAGTCAAAATATAATCCAATTCTGCTGTACCTTCATTTGGATGCTTCCATGTCCATTTTCTTTTAACATTTTTCTCAAAAAATGAATTCATAATATAAAGTTTTTCTTTTTCTGCAAACTCCACAAGTCTATGTCCTTTCTCATTTCTATTACCATAACCAAAATTACCTACAGCAATTTCATCTTTTATTTGTCTACCAATTCTAGCATTAAAGTCTCCCATAACAATCTTAAAATGTTGTTTACTCTGATCAAAAGCCTTTTGTACATCCATATAAAAATCTTCTACTACTTCATCACTATGAGAACTTGTTGGGGCATAAACCTGAATTATCTGCATTTGGTATCTGCTATTAAGTTGTATAACTAATCTTGCAACTCTGTCTGATACACCATCAATCTCCACAATATTGTTCTTCCACTTTTTATTTATAATGAATCCTACTCCACTTGTATTTCCAATATTTGTGTCTTTATAATAGAGTATATGTCCACTTTTTAAATCAATTGTTTCTTCACCTTTTCTTCTAACTTCACAAAATCCAATAATGTCCCATTTAATATAAGACAATTCTTCTTCTAATTCTTGCAATCTTCCTTCACTTGAAAGTGATCTGCAGTTGTAAGTACCTAAATAAAAAGTCGTCATCAAATGGCAGCCTGGGTCCACAATCAGGGGATTCTTAGCACCCTCCAGAGTGAAATTTTATTTACTATTGTAAAACTAAGTTCTAAAAAGATATTGGTCTTCCAATTTTTGAATTGAGAAAACTTTTAAAAAATTCATTTTACTTTAAGATCCATTATAAATAAGCATCATATACCCCTGTTGTGTAATAGATTCATATAGGGATATTTAAATCTCATATATTTATTAAGGTAAAGAAAAAAAAAATATTTTTTAGTTTTTGAGTTAATTTCATAACATTTATGCAAATCTTTTTTTTTCTGTGCAATCTAAAATATCTGCTTTGTTGTTTTCCACTTATGCATTTTTGGAGAATAGTCAGAATCAATTTTGGATTATTAACCATAGGCATGCTACAGAACTGTCACCAATTCTATATAAATTTTATTCAATTATTTCTCATTGAAGTGTATTTTAGAGTTACACCAAAATGAACTTTTCAAAATCTCTGATATACTTATAGCTGTTAAAGTCTTTTCCCCAAAGTAATAATTTTTTAGGTTCATATTTATACAGGCTTTGCATTCATAAAATTATCATATTCTATCCATCATCAGCATTAAGTTCGATTTAATTCCTTTTTTCTTGAGATGATATACTGAAGCTACAGGGAAACAGAATTCTAGTAAAGCAATGCATAAAAAACATCTATAATTAATAATATTTTTACTTAATATAAACATTAAAAAAAACCAAAAATGAAATATCCTCTGTAAAACGAAATAACTAAAATTGTCTCCTCATAATCAGTTATCAGTAACCCACCTTTTTTTATTTGACTTTTTTATTGGAAATATTTAAACAATGTCTACAATTTATCTAGTAGCTTATAATTGAAATGGAAAAATCTAATTTTATGCTCAGATTTAATTACACTATTATACTATATTGTATTCTCAAACAAGAATGTTCAACGAAATACCTTTCTAAATAATCAAAGAATTAAGGTGTAAAACAATGGCTTCATGCACACAAACAAATTTATTTTTCCAGTTCCATTTTCAAAACCAGTTGCTTTTGATATTTCTAGATGTTGTTGGAATTAGGTTAGCAGATTCAGAACAATATACAGATATTATATTTTATCTGTTGCATAAATGGGATTTAACAGCCCCAGGGTCTGTTATAAAAATAGTGATATACTGGTCATTAACCACATAAATAATGACTGTCAAATCTATATTTAGTTGACTGAATTGAAGAACTTTATAAAGCCATTAATGAATTTATCTCAAACCATTAAAATGTCACATGTCCACCTATCATTTGGTTAGAATCTTCCCAGGTTCTTTTATAATATTTTATTAATAGCCAAGCTGTCTAAAAAAAAATATATGCTAAGTGAATTAATGAATAAATAAGAGGGTATGAAACAGAATTTTTTTTTACAATATTGTGACAACTGTATTGATAACTTAATTGAAACAATAAATAGCTTCATTTTTAATAAAGTCCATTCTTCTAAAAAAAAAAAAAATAATAAACTTTTGCTATTAAGCTATTAAAAATTTTGTTTTATTTTCTGAACATATAAACCTCTAAAAAAGATGTAAAGTGAGAAAATATTAATGTCAATATTTTAATTATATTAAATCAACTGATGAAAATTAAAATCAAAATTTCATTTTCCTAGAAAATATTTTTTTATGACATCTTCCTCAAAAACTGGACCGTTCCACATTCCATTTTTTTTATGACATCTTCCTCAAAAACTGGACCGTTCCACATTCCACATGACATCATATTACCAGTTCTATCATCCTAAATACAATACCTGTTTTATGCATAACTGCATGCCTATCAGAACCAACCCTGAGAATGAGGAGAAGGGGTTAGACGGATATGTTACAATGCAATGTTTTGTTTTTGCAAACTATGTATGGTATTTTCGTATATCTAATTAATATTAACAGCCTATAGGATCATCAATAAAATTTAAGAAACGGAACACTCAGCTATTTTAAAAATTAACAACACAATTATTTTGATAATTATTAAGACTGCATATTCTATACATTTTAAATAATAGTTTTAACAAGGCTGTAAACCTTAGCAATGAGCGTCTGAAAAAATCGTCACTAGGGACCTCTGTAGGTCTTTAAAACACATGCTTACGCTAAGACCTACAGAGTCCCTAGTGACATTTTTTCAGACTCTTTTTACTTGTTAAAACTATTACTGAAATAATAGTGAGCGTTTAATAAATTTATAATTACAACTTTATACATTTTAAAGTAATAACATTTTTTGAGTTGTAAAAATAAACTACTCAAATCCAAAGGATTTTTGTGTGCTCAGAAATATTTTTTTTTATTAATAACAATCTATATTTATTTTGTTTTGCTTCAAATGTAAAGTATTTAAACAGTTGATTACTTTATTTCTTCTGCTACAATAAGCAATCTTTTTCATTATTAAAATCAGAAACTATAACCTTGTGCTACATTTTATATTTGTGTTCCTTAGTTTTAATATAATAAAATGATTGATTTGAGTATGAAAAATTTGTTGAATATCCTTGCCTAAAGGGTGTTATTTTAACTTGCATATTAATTAATAGGATTGCTTTTGGAAAAAATAATTCTTTGTTTTAGTAGAATTTAAATAAATTTAAATATATAAATGTGGGGGCTTTTTTTAGCTTTTTTTTTTTAAAAAAAGATTTCAAGTAGACAAATTGGATATATATTTTTTTGTAATTTATAAGTGTGTATGTGTGCGTTTATAAATATCAACGCTAAAATAATATATTTTATTATTTAGTATATATTGTTAAATTTTATCCATGAAAATTTTATACTGGCTGATTAATAATATGCATGTGCTTGAAGCTACAGCCTTAATGAATATTATTTACGTAATCAATGTGCGTTTAAATAAATTTATAATTACAACTTTAAATTATCGTAATAGATTTCTCACTATAAAATCTTTCCATTGACTCGTTGTAAATCGAAAGATTTCACGAGTATTAATGTGTAATAAGAAATGTGGACTTAATTAGTGCAGTATTGAATAGCTTCACACTCTCAGATCGAACCGCTTCAGCTTCACCTATTTAAATAAAAAGTAGGTTGAAGTAAAGAAGGGTTCCCCTCTTTTCTTCCAATGAGTAAGCTTGTGGTTTTAAGACCTGTAGAGGTCCCTACTATCGCATTTTATACGCATGTGCTTGAGGCTACAGCCTTAATGAATATTATTTACGTAATCAATGTGCGTTTAAATAAATTTATAATTACTGGCTGATTAAATAAATTTCAATTTACGTATTTGAGAAACATTTTTTTTTGCTTATGTGTGTAACGATGTTTTTGAATAGATGCGTTTTATCATGTAACGTGCAATGTTAAAAGCCTTTCTGGAGGCCATTAAAGTGGGCTTTCAAATTATGTCATCAATCTCCCTAAAAGATGAACAATCACAAGAGGGCTTTATTTTCCAAGTTCGTTTGGGATGGGTTATAAGAAATTTATTAGAAAGTCATGTGACATTTAAGCTTCCTGTTAGGATACGGTTAACAGATCTTATTCAATTCGCCAAACATTTTTTTTACTTCATTCCAATGAGATTTGTTCCAACAACATAACTTTATTTCCATTCCTTCATAATAATAAATTAAATAAAAGAAATAATTAACTGAAGCACACAGGCTTATTCTATACCTGTGTTTATATATGTAATATATAGGGTATATGAGCACAGACTTTCACACGACCCACCACTCTCCACACTACCTCATAACACTGATACACTTAAACACATATATGTTGAAAAGATAAATAATCACCAAATATACGTATTTCATGCTAAAACAGCAATCATCAGATGATCCAGATTACCATCTCTACACATATATGCTATAAGTGCTCAGATATATATTAAGATAGCCAAAACCTTTAATTGGTGATTATTTATCTTTTCAACATGTATGTGTTCAAGTGTATCAGTGTTATGAGATAGTGTGGAGAGTGGTGGATCGTGTGAAAGTCTGTGCTCATATACCCTATATATTAAAGAAATAATTGTAACTTTAGTAGTTGGAAACTCTAGTCGTGACAATCAAATTGATTGGTTGCCTTTCTATGTAAATGATCAAATTGATTTTGATTTTTTTTAAATTTTACTTGGCTAACTCTTTATCTGGAACTTTAGCTTAGAATTTTCTGTTCTACCACATAGGGGTTTATGAATAAATGTACTTTTACGTAATATCAATGTATATTTATTCTTACAATTTTTTAAAGTGCAAAATTCTAAATTATTTATATCGAATTTTTTTAAATTAAAAAAATGGCAATCTTTTAAACTCAATTATTTATTTTATAATCTATTTTTTAAAAATCATAATTACTGTTATGATAAATTTAAACCTACCTTTCCGCTACACATTCTTGAAATGTAAGAATAAAAACACCGAAGAAAAATAAATGAGATTATGTTTGTTAAATAATTTTTTTAAAAGCATTAACTGATTTTAAAGTTTATATCTGGACTAAAAATTATATGGTAATCTCTAATTTAATAAGTGATGAATAATAATCATAAATAATTTTATCTAAAGCGGGTGTGGCAAAAGAATGAAAGAAGTTTGACACCTGGAGTTCAAATTTTAGTTATTAAGTTTTATATAAATATTTTTGAAATCGATAAAGTTTAAGTATTTATTATTAATATTTGCATAAAATTGTAAAAATATTAAGGAACAACTATTTGTACAAATATATCATTGATAATTTAAGACAAAAAAACTGCATTAAAATTGATAATGATTAGAATATTTCATGATAAAGAAACTATAGTACATAAGTAACTTTTCCAAAAGCAGCAATTATTTTAGAATTCTCACTTCCCAAAACCTGCTCTTCTGTCAAACAACTATCTTGTTAAAATGATAAATTGTTTTAATAATAAATAATTTGATAAACGTATTTTAAATTTATATGAATTAATTAAAAAGAATGAATTAAAAAAATTCAAGCTTTTGTATCAATTTAATATTTTTTTAAAATCTGATTTTCATATATATCATCATAGATTGAAAAATCATCATAGATTGAAAAATAAATCATCATCAATCCCCTGCAGGTTGAAGATCGCAACAAGCTCAATCCATTTTGTCCGATCTCTAACTTCTCTTCTCTACATCACCTCTGCACACTTTCTTATTTCATCCATCCATCTCACATGTAGTCTCTTTCTGGGTCTTTTACAATCTCTTAGAACCTAATTTAAGAGTTTAATTGTCCATCTATTATCATCTCTTCTAGCAATATGTCCAGCCAAGTTGCACTTCAGTTTTTTTTTAATTTTTTCAAAGATGTTAGTAACACTTGTGTGTTCTTTTATCCATGTATTGAGTTTTCAATCTCTTCTTGTTACTCATAACATGAATCTCTCCATACTTCTTTGAGTAGACCGAAGCCTCTGTATTGCTTTTCTATTAAGTGTCCAAATCTCATATCCATAAGTAAGAACTGGTAAATTATATTAAAAACCTTCCTTTTCAAAAACATAGGCATATTTACTTTTTAAATTTAAGTTATTTTTACCAAAAGCACTCCAACCAAGTTTAATTCTATTATTAATTTGATCCATTACATTTCCATATGTAGTAATAATCTCACCAAGGTATTTGTAATTATTAACTTCTTCTAACTCACCATAATCAATCTTTATTTTCATCTTTTGAAAAAATCCACTGAATATTACTTTAGTGTTTTTAACATTTACCTTTAGGTCTCCTTTCTTACTTTCAATTGATAATTTTTGCAAAAGCTCTGAAATATTATTTTCAAAAACAACTACATGATCTGCGAAAATCCAAATAATCTCCATTTACTTTTACTCCTTTAGCTTCCTATTTAATCCATAAAATATTTCTTGCAGCCCTGATATAAAAAGTTTTTCGAGATATGGAATCACCCTGTCTTGCACCCTGCTCAATGTTAACATTCTTAGCATCATTATATCATCTAATTGTTGCTGTTGCATTTTATAAATATTCAGAATATGGCAATATACCTTGATGATCCAATGCTCTAATCACTAAAGAAATGCTTATAGAATCAAATGACTTTTCATAATCTACAATTTCAAAGCATAATGACAAGTCATATTCAATAGTCCTTCCTATAATTTTTCTTAATACTTGGGTATAATCTATTGTACTAAAACCAACTTTATAGCAGATGCTAAATGCAGATAATTCAAGTTTATGCTCCAACAAGTTTTCATAATGATAAAGTTTATATGGATGTTGTCATATCTGACCTTGCCTTTAGAAGTGGACTATTTCAGATTCCTTACCTGATTGGTTAGCCCCAGTTGTTATCCAAAGGGTCTCAATCTTTCACTGGGGTTTGCAGTTCAAATCAACATATTCCCAGTAAGATAGGAAAAGGCAGAGAACAATTATTTCTGTCAACCTGAATGATTGAATGTGCTCTCCATTAAACCCTCTGCCATCAGCAAACATAGACTCTCTATTCATTATCATGATATCCACGCAGTGAGGCAAGTCCACCTACAGACTGGAAACTGCTATGTGCACACTTGACTTGAAACAAGCTAAATACATAGCTGGAAGAATCTTACCAGAGCTCACAAGGCAGGGTAATCATTAGTTGGAAGTGAGTTCCATTACTTGGTGTGACTACCTCAGCATTAATGTGTATAAACAATATATGTATTTTGTTGTTTAACTGACAAAGGTGTATATTTTTAGTATACTAATAAATTGTACATATTAATTGTTGGATAGTTGTTTTTTTTTGTGTCTGTTGGTTTGGAACCAAACCTGTAAGGCTAACCAAACACAACATATCTGGTGCAGTCACAGAGATACTTTTTCCTCATGGCTGATAAAATTATAGAATAAACTACACCAGTTACAACAGATATGGTGCAGCCAGACATTTCAAAAATTATTTATTCATGGCTGGAAAAATTATAGTATAAAATAACACCAGTTTCAACAGATCTGGCACAGTCACATAGAAATTTTTCCCTCACTGCTGGAAAAATTATATCTAAACATATGAAATAAATACATGAGTGCGGATTTGTTTTATTATTTTTCTTTTTGAAAAAATTTATTGCCGTAAATCCATTATGGTGATTTTTTTAAAAAAAAAACCACATAAAGGCATGTCAATTGGAAGCTACAACCAATCATGAGAGCTTTACTCACATGGCTCACTCTAGTGGTTTGAAAGGTTTGTAGAGTTAGTTACAATAATGTGACAGTAAAACCAAAATAATTACAAGTGGTTACTTGGAAAAATAAAGATAAAAGTCACAACTACAAATAGTAGTATAAAATTAATTATGAGTGATTACTAATACAAAAATCAATTTTAAACAACTACAACAGTAATACAAAATAATTACGAGCAGTGATTCGCATATATAAATAAAGATGGCTAAAGCAATCAGCTCCATGGAATCTTTTGATCCAGATCAACCTGAGAGCTGGCCAAATTATAAAGAGCCTTTGATTTTTTACCTACAGGCTACCAGAGAAAAAAGCCTAAGGTAAAGTTAGCCACACTAATGACCATAATAGGTCTGCAAACATATGATATACTCAAGTCTCAATCTATCGCTGCAACACCAGCTGAGCTGGATTTTGACAGAGGGTTGACAATTCTCACAGAGTATTTTTTCTCTAAATCCTTAACAATAATGCAGAGGTATCATTTTAATCTCAGCATACAAGAACAGGGTGAAACAGTGAGAGAATTTGCATGACAAATCCATATACTAGCCTTGAAGTGCATTTTCAGAGACTTCATGAATGTAGCACTCCATTATCATTTTATTTGTGGCATAAATGAACACAATCTGAAGCTGAAAATGTTGATGATTCTGGACATAAATGTTGAAACAGTGGTAGCTCAGGCAGGACTATCAGAGACAATAAAAAGCTACCCCATTAAAAAGACTAAGTATGAAGTGCAAAAAATTGAGCATAACACTGGGTCACTCAAATACACAGTCAGCTCAGAGAACTCCACTAAATTATTATGAAGGCTTTTTCCACCATAAAACAGAGGCTGCTGAACTACTATACAGGCTACTAGACAAAAAAGCAGCCTGGAAGTGGGACTGTAAGCATAACAAAGCATTTAAGTTGCTAAAGAATCTAATATCAGACACTACAGTACTGACAACCTTCAACTTGGAACGAGTGCTAGTGCTGACTTGTGACACATCACCTGTGGAAACAGGAAAAGTGTTGTCTCATAGGAATAATGATGTAACACACAGCCCTATTGCTTTTGCATCAAAATGCCTCTCTAGAGCTGAGAAAAACTATGCCCAAATAGATAGAGAAGTGCTGGCTTTAATCAATGGCATCAAAAAGTTCCAGAACTACCTATATGGTAGACCATTTATTCTTCAGATAGATCATAAACCCCTTGTGAGAATTTTTGCATCTGATAAGAGAATTCCACAGCATGCATCACCGCAAATGCTGTGGTGGTTTAATTTCCTACTAGGCTATAACTTTACTCTTCAATACATTGAAGGAGAGCATATTCCTCATGTAGATACATTAAGCTGACTGCCTGCAGAAATGGCAAACAGTCCAACAACATCATGTCAATCAATTAACATGATTGATCTAGACCCAACATTACCACTGAACAGCAAATCAGCAGCAGGCTAGACTACAATAATTCAGGATTCCAAAAATGGGTTCAACAGGATTGACCCAATAGTTGAGTTACACCCAGCCTTCTGGATTCATAGGTTGGGTCTCTCAACAGAACATGGCTGTATTATCTGGGGAACAGAGTTGTAATTCCCCAGCCAGACATTTCCAGGTGTACAGTTTGCTACACTATGGGCATCTAGGGATAGTCTGGATGAAGATGCTGGCAAAATCATGTGTGGTGGCCTACTTTAAATGCTGACATCAAAGCTAAAGTCCATCATGGCTGGCAGTGCAATATAAATCAATGTGACAGCAAAAGACAAAACAGTCCAGTGGCCCAAACCTGAAGGGCCTTGGTTTAGACCCATCTGGATGATTCTGGTTCATGGAAAGGCAAAATGCTGCTAATAGTGGTTGATTCATTCTCCCAGTGGCTGGAGGTTGTGGACCTACCATCACTTCACTCCACAGGCATGATAGAAGCTCTGAGAAGGCTATTTGCAACACATGACCTTCCAAAAACACTAGTGACTAACAATGGCACAGCTTTTTCATCTTTTCATCTGGTGCATTCAAAACCTTCTGCACTAATAACAACATCAAACTCATGAACAGCCCTCCATTCCATCCTGAAGGTAATGGTCAGACAGAGAGATTGATACAAGAAGCTAAACAGCTGATAACAAAAATGGATACAGGAAGTTGGAATACCAGAATTGCCAGGATCCTGCTAGCATAGCACTTCACTCCGAGCACAGTAACAGAGAAGACTCCTTCAGAACTGTTATTCAACAGACCCTTAGGAACTAAGCTATCAACCCTGAAACCTGATGCCAAACTTGAACAAGAAGATAAAAACAAAATAAAACTCCAAGTAGGGACACAAGTACTATGCCCTATGTACTATGGATCCACAAAATGGATACCTGCAGTGGTGACTCAAATAAAAGAAATCTATACTGTGATTGTGGAAACAGATGGTCATCATCGCTATCATAACCAGTTAAGACTCAACCACACATCAGACGCTAACAAAAGCAATGATCAACCTGGGATGGGTACCTCATGCAGGGAATATGAACAGCAAAATCAAGACAGCAGCAGATAACCAAAAACAAGTTCATCAAGCAAAAAAGATGAAGACAGGAACAGCAATCAGCTGGAGAAACCAACCAAGTGGACAATACATTGTCCAGCACATATTAAAGACTATGTCCTCCAGGGCTAATATTATCCAGGGGGAGGGATGTCATATATGACCTTGCCTTTAGAAGTTGACTATTTCAGATTTCTTACCTGATTGGCTAGCACCCAGTAACTATCCAAAGGGATTAAATCCTTCACTGGGGTTCACACCCTAATCCACATGTTTCCAGTAAGATAGGGGATCTGCCATTAAATAGTCAGCCTTTTGGAGGCAAGGCAGAGAGCAATTACTTCTGTCAACCTGAATGACTGAACATGCTCTCCATTAAACCCTCTGCCATCAGCAAATGTAGTCTCTCTACTCATTATCGTGATGTCCATGCAGTGAGGCAAGTCCACCTATAGACTGGAAACTGCTATGTCTGCACTCAACTCGAGGCAAGCTAAATACATAGCTGGAAGAGTCTTACCAGAACTCACAAGGCAGGGTAATCATTAGCTGGAAGCGAGTTCCATTATTCAGTACAGCTACCTCAGCATTAATGTGTATAAACAATTTATATATTGTGATGATCGCACATACTGTGACCACACATATAGCTATTTAACATTTAAATAATATTAAATATTGTGTTTTGGAATACTAGCAAAAGAATTTTAAACTTATGAAGAAAGAAATGTTTTAATTAATAAAAGAGAGGGAAATAGAATCAAAAGGATTCTTATATTTTACCCTCCAAAGTCAAGATTTTGAGAAATAAAAAATAATTAAAGTTAGAAATATTGAAATTGTATATGAGTAAAATTAATAGTGATAAAGAAATATAAATGAAATACAAACTAAAATATGATTTAGAAGAAAAGGTAAAGTTTGAAGGGTTTAAATCAAAGTAAAATAGAAATTTACAACATGATGGAAAGATAAGGATCAGGGTCATAAGAGTACACATTTGACAATAAAAATGAAATGCGTGTATGGAGTATGAATGAAGTATGATAAAGACAGCAACAATTAATGCTTGTCAAAAAATAAAAACATATTATTAAAATATCTGTTTAATTAAAAGAAAAAAAAAGAAATAAGAAATAAATGTACATAGTGCTACGAGATTGTGTAAAAGTAAATCTATATAAATGACCGAAGGTGCATTAAGAAAAATAAAGGTGTGAATAAAAGCTAAAAACAAAGGATCAAAAGGACAAAGGACTGTGGAATTTTTTAATGAAAAAAATTTAATAGAGGAGAGACTTCTTGTCGAGACGTTGGTGGAAACACTGCTCTAGAAAATAAGTAGATATAATTGGGAGAAACGCAAACCGAAGAACCTTTAAAGTTTACAAAAAAACAAACCAACAAGAAAAAAAACAGACACATAGTGGAAGAACTCCAACATTAAAAGGAATCATTAAATGAACAAGATATGATTTATAACATCGGTGACGCATCAAGAATGGAGGGCTAAGGGCCATTGCGATCGCTGGCCGATTCAGATTCACCATGCTCTAACGGTTCCTGTCTACATGTAACAACTGCCGACATAGTGCCTGCTGGAGGGTTCATTATGCCATGTCCTTGATGTCCTAATATAGTGGAGTTCCCACAACCCAAAATCCAACCTTAGAATGACTGTTCCCTGCTAAAAAAGTGGAGGAAATCCATGTGGTTGTCAGCAAGACCTCAACTTACTTCAGAGACTCAATAAACCTGCACATATCTTTAAGTTAGACAATTGCCAAATTCTTAATTTGAGTGGTACAGACATTTTTAAAAAATTTTTTATATACACAAAGTGATGACTATAAATGTACAATCATTTATAGGATCTTTTTTTTTATATTCTAATCATAGCACTATAGCAGATAATTTGTTTTATTGGGTGTAAATGATTTAAAGTATTTTTTTGTTGTTTGATTTATTGTATTAAATATTTCTTATTGATTTAAATCTGTTTTGTCTCATTCTTCACCACTTCAAACAGTAATATATTTGTAGGGTTTGGGGGAATAACTATTACTCATTTGAGTACTGAATGAACATGTGAGGCTGGTGGTGCAGCATTTTGATCCCATTAAAATTTATAAATGATCCATGTGCTGTAACTCTTTAAATCTTACAGCAGTCGGAAGATAGTTGACCAGGAAAGATAACCTGGGGCTATACCCATATAGTTACAGGTTCGGTCAAGAATGGATATAGACTCGTTTATGTCCATATGTTCTCTCTGCTTGTGGTAGTGGGGGGTGGGCAATTTTGAATTTAAGAATTCCGTATTATGCATTAAATAAAAGGGAAGAATGCATTCGATCATCGTGTTCCTATTACATTTTTGGGGGCCAGTCTGGGATTTCCATTGCTGTGCTATTAGTGATCATGTGTTGAATAAATTTTATAAAATAACGTAAATATTTTTTTAAAATAAAACAAAAAGATGTGTTTCCAAAATATATAAAGTTAGCATCGTAAGTCATAGTGGTGAGAAGTGAAAATGAAGGGATAAAAGTTTCTTTTACTTTATATGTGTGTTTCAACATCAAATGTGTACAAAGGATAGAAAGAGGGAGAATTTTTTGAATATTAAGAAAGTTTGAAATGCGTAGTGACATATATAATCTAAGCAAGAATGATTCAAATATAATTGTAATGAACAAAGAATGGATTGTCTCGATCTAATGGCTGTAATGGAATATAAATTGTTTCAGTCAAAAGAGGAAATAAAACAGTTTCAATGAGGTTTTAATTATAAATGTTAAATAATAATAAAAAAATCGCAGATCTAAGTTAAGTGAAGAAATATATCTGTAGGACTCTAGAATAGTCACGTATATAAGCGAAGTTGAAAAATATATATGTGATTTTATAATAGTGTGTAAAATATTTGTAGGATTTTATAGCCATTATAATAGAGTGGTAAGTAGAGTGCAAATGGAAGGTGTAATGGAGGATATTAAAAAGTGAAAAAAAAAAAAAATGTGTGGGTGAATGTGCGAGAACCTTAACGAAGTTAAGCAATAAATGAACACACTTAATACTACCCTATATCAGGAACTCGAATGTAGTTGAAATTATAGTTAAAGGTGAAATACATAAGAGCATTATTTATTGAAGGATAGTGAGTAAGAGTTGCATAAGGAGGGAAAATATAGGACAGACATCAAGGTGGGACAGGCAGTCAAATGAATCTAAGGCAGGGAGACAAGTTGGTAAACCAGAGTATGTGAGGTTTGGGTTGGCTAGCGGTCTAAATGCTAACTAACAGATAATAAAGAACTAAATATCTAATCATAATAAAAAGCAAAGAGTCAGTAGAAAGGATTTGTTTTGTAAATATATTTGGAAGAGTTCAGTAAAATAATAATAACAAACACAGATCAAGGGTTGAATAAATTGATATCTATGCATACAAGGTCCCAAGCTAAAATGGGCATTCAAGAAAAGGAAGAAAGAGAAGGTAATGAAGATAAGGAGAGGGAAGTAAAAGATAAAATAAACTATAGTGATATAATGGACATGCTAAGGCAAATGAGAGTTGAGCAATGGCAATTCATGAAAGAATACCTGGACAGAGAAGAGAGAAGGATGGAAGAATGGTGGGTAAAGATAGAAATGGACAACCAGAAAAGAATTGCTGAAGCCATAGAAGAAATTAGAAATGACTTCATCCAGAAATCAGAGGCAAAGGACACAGGAAATAGATGTGACGGGAAATTAAGTGGGATGAACAAAAAAGGCATGGAGCCACATGCATATGATGAATTAGATAGGGCTGAGAGTATATATAGAGTCAGAAGAGTTTGAGCTGAGGGTACACATAGGGCAGACAGAAAGGGGAATAAGAAAGTTAGATAAAGAAGAGGAAGTTGAAGTGATAAGAGTAGAAGATAATAGGATGTTGACAAGCATGTGGGGGGATATAAGTCAGATAGCAAAGGCAGTAGAAAGGTTAGACACAAAGTTTGAAGAGAGGATAAGCAGGTCAGTCAATAACAGCACCAATACTGAAATAAATGGCATAGGACCCAGAACCACTGGAGAATGTACAGATATGGGTTATGGGAATCGCATGGATTATCCTATCAGCTTCCACCAATTTCTAAAAATACAAGTTTTCTTGGAGAATCCTGGAGAAAGCCCTATGTAGCACTTGGGAAGCCTGGAATGGTATTTCAAGTTTAGTAGGATGAATGAGGAAGCCAAGATAGCGGTTGCCTGCTGTCACTTGCAGGGCAAATCACATGTCTGGTGGAAATCCCTGTTCCAGAAGCCCACAACATTTGCAGGATACCATAGAGATTTGAGGTCCAGCTAATGGAGTGAGGAAACTCCAAGAAGACAGGCTGCATCAGATAACACAGGAGAAATGGAGACCAGGGAAAATGTTTACAACATTCTTCCGCCATCAAGTAGCCAAGTTACGGATGATGACAGCAAACCCATTATCTGAGATGCAAATAATCTGGATAACAAGGCATGGATTCCTGAGAGATATAGAACAGACACTAATTAGTAAGGAGAGGAAGACAGTGGACCATGTGGTGAGTTGTTAAATGCATTGGATACCACCAGGACCGACCAGAAGGAGAAGGGATATAAACCGAGACCCCCTCCAAAAGAACCACTTACAATAAAAAATGGATGGGATCCTAGTAAAGGATGATGAAAAGAAACCCAGAAATATTCTACAGAGTGGAACCCAAGGAGGCAGGAAAATGAACAGCAAAGTTTGGA
This sequence comes from Epiperipatus broadwayi, assembly GCA_028023455.1. Classification (NCBI taxonomy): domain Eukaryota; kingdom Metazoa; phylum Onychophora; class Udeonychophora; order Euonychophora; family Peripatidae; genus Epiperipatus; species Epiperipatus broadwayi. The sequence goes on from JAQFVV010006207.1 coordinate 15,803,528, forward strand.
GACAGAATGGAAGCATCCATATAACATGACAGAAGACCGAGAACATAGGGATCAAAATCCGCATTCCAGAGGAGGCAGACATGAGTCCAATAGAGAAAGACAACCACCAGATAAAACATAAGTGCAATCATCAATAAAGGACAGATTCACTGGTACAAGATTGGAAATGGAATTGGATCATAAGTAATGGAAAATGGACATGAAATTAGGAAATATTGATCATAATAACATAAAGGAAGAATGAGCCAGTAAATGGCCAATCAGTATAAAGGACTTTACCCAAACTAAGACAAATCATCAGATAGATAGTAGTGTGAGATTGTAGATAGAGGTTGAGGGGTATGTAGGGATAGATGTTTGTTGGTGGCATCTTAGCAGTATATGGTGAGGCTTCTATTCTGTGGTCACCAGATCATATTAGATAGAGAAGACAGGGACAGAGATCCCCTTCTTGTAATGACTCACTGGATTAAAATTTCCAGTTATATATTTGACCAATATCATGAGTCAATGGATTAGAGACCAATGTACAGGGAAAGAACCCCTTGATAAAAATATGGGTGATCAGTAAATATTCTGAACTCATGGATGAGCTGGATAAAAAAATGCCAGCCTCCCAACCCACCTCAGGATAGTGACCAGTGTTGTCACTTAGAGGGTTATCATTCGTAAAATGTGAGGTATGAACAAGTTTAATCGAATCACAGAGATATCATGTGGACTCAAACCTGTATATACAAGTAGGAGGCAGAAATAAACTCACGTATTGTTCGTAGTGAGATTAAATCGGTTTAGTAATGGTGGTTGGATCGTCAGAGTGAAAATGTAATTTTCCTGGTCGCCTCTCTAGGGATAATCTCATCACTAAGTCATATTATGAGTACATGAATATGAAGGGGTCATAACAGTAGTTAGGGGTGTCTAGCATTCAATGCATTAAATTAAAAATTTTTAACGGAAAAAAATTTTAAAAGGAGGGAAACGGTGTAATGTGATAATCGCACATACTGCGACCACACATATAGCTATTTAACATTTAAATAATATTAAATATTGGGTTTTGGAATACTAGCAAAAGAATTTAAAACTTATGAAGAAAGAAATGTTTTAATTAATAAAAGAGAGGGAAATAGAATCGAAAGGATTCTTATCTTTTACCCTCCAAAGTCAAGATTTTGAGAAATAAAAAAATAATTAAAGTTAGAAATATTGAAATTGTATATGAGTAAAATTAAAAGTGATAAAGAAATATAAATGAAATACAAACTAAAATATGATTTAGAAGAAAAGGTAAAGTTTGAAGGGTTTAAATCAGAGTAAAATAGAAATTTAAAACATGACTGAAAGATAAGGATCTGCGTCATAAGAGTACACATTTGACAATAAAAATGAAATGTGTGTATGGAATATGTATGAAGTATGATAAAGACAGCAACAATTAATGCTTGTCAAGAAATCAAGAAAAAAAAACATTTTATTAAAAGATCTGTTTAATTAAAAGAAAAAAAAAGAAATAAGAAATAAATGTACTTAGTGCTATGAGTTTGTGTAAAGTACAAAATGAGATTGTGTAAAGTACAAAGGCACATTAAAAAAAAGAAAGGTGTGAATAAAAGCTAAAAACACAGAATCGAAAGAACAAAGGACTGTGGAATTTTTTAATTAAAAAAAATTTAGTAGAGGAGAGACTTCTTGTTGAGACATTTTTAGACGCAAACCTAAAAATCTTTAAAGTTTACAAAAAAAACAAACCAACAAAAAAAACCAGACATGTAGTGGAATGACTCCAACATTAACAGGAAACATTAAATGAACAAGATATGATTTATAACATCGGTGACACGTCAAGAATGGAAGGCTAAGGGCCATCATGATTGCTGGCCAATTCAGACTCACCGTGCTCTAATGGTTCCCATCTACATGTAACAACTGCCAAAATAGTGTCTGCCGGAGTTCATTATGCCATGTCCTTGATGTCCTAATATGGTGGAGTTCCCACAACCCAAAATCCAACCTAAGAATGACTGAGACTTCTTGTTGAGACATTGGTGGAAGCACTGCTCTAGAAAATAAGTAGATATAATCAGGAGAAATGCAAACCTAAAAATCTTTAAAGTTTACAAAAAAAACAAACCAACAAAAAAAAAACAGACATGTAGTGGAATGACTCCAACATTAAAAGGAAACATTAAATGAACAAGATATGATTTATAACATCGGTGACACATCAAGAATGGAAGGCTAAGGGACATCGTGATTGCTGGCCGATTCAGACTCACCGTGCTCTAATGGCTCCCATCTACATGTAACAACTGCCAAAATAGTGTCTGCCAGAGTTCGTTATGCCATGTCCTTAATGTCCTAATATGGTGGAGTTCCCACAACCCAAAATCCAACCTAAGAATGACTGTTCCCTGCTAAAGAAGTGGAGGAAATCCACATGGTGGCCAGCAAGACCTCAACTTACTTCAGAGACTCAGTAAACCTAGGTAAAATACATATACTACACCTTTACATTTTTATGTGCACATATCTTTAAGTTAGACAATTGCCAAATTCTTAATTTGAGTGGTACAGACATTTTTTAAATTTTTTTTATATACACGAAGTGATGACTATAAATGTACAATCATTTATAGGATCTTTTTTTATATATTGTAATCATAGCACTATAGCAGATAATTTGTTTTATTGTGTGTAAATTATTTGAAGTATTTTTTTGTTGTTGTTTGATTTATTGTATTAAATATTTCTAATTGATTTAAATCTGTTTCGTCTCGTTCTTCGCCACTTCAAACAGTAATATATTCGTAGGGTTTGGGGGAATAACTATTACTCATTTGAGTACTGAATGAACACGTGAGGCTGGTGGTGCAGCATTTTGATCCCATTAAGATTTATAAATGATCCAAGCACTGTAACTCTTTAAATCTTACAGCAGTCAGGAGATAGTTGACTGGGAAAGATAACCTGGGGATATACCCATATAGTTACAGGTTCAGTCAAGTACGGAACATGTCCATATGTTCTCTCTGCTTGCAGTAGTGGGAGGTGGGTGATTTTGAATTTAAGAATTTCGTATTATGCATTAAATAACGTAAGAATTCATTCGATCATTGTGTTTCCATTACAATATATTATTGTTTAACTAACAAGTGTGTATATGTTAGCACTAATAAATTGTACATATTAATTGTTGGGTAGTTGTTTCTTTTTGATCAGATTAAACATTTTAAAATTGTTAGGAGACTTTAATGCTAGAACTGGTAAACAAATTAAAGATGAAAGTGCTGTAGGTTAATTTGGTTATGGTGATAGAAATGAGAGAGGACATAGACTTGTGGAGCTTGCAGAAAAGAAAAAAAACTTTATGAATTCTTTTTCTTTTGATGGACATGAAAGCATCTAAATGAAAGTATAGCAGAAATGGATTATATTTTGACTAACAGGAAATTCATATTTCAATATTGTAATGTTCTTAATAAATTTATCACAGAAGTGATCATCGATTAGTAAGATGTAAGATATGTGTTAATGTAAAACTAGAAAGACAAAAATTATTAAGAAAAACAATATTTATTGTTGATATTACTAATCTTCAAAAACATTCTAATGAATTTCAATTAGAACTTGAAAATTATTTCCAGTATTAGTACATTTTGAACATGATTAAGATTTGACTGAAATTAATAGGAAAATAACTGATACATTTTTAAAAACTGCAACAAAGTTAGCTTGGTAGAAAAAAAGCAGCAAGTGACCAATAAAATGTCTACTGAGACTATAGAATTTATGAAGAAAAGAAGGAATATGAAGATATACAAAAATGATGCATTAAAAAGGGTTTAATACTTGGTTGGAGTGCTTTTGGTAGAAATAACTTCATACTAAAAGAAAATATGCCTATGTGTTTGAAAAGGAAGGTTTTTAACAAATGTGTTTTACCAGTTCTTACTTATGGATCTGAGACTGGGACACTTAATAGAAGAGCAATACAGAGACTTCAGACCACTCAAAGAAGTATGGAGAGATGCATGTTGGGAGTAACAAGAAGAGATTGAAAACGCAATGTATGGGTAAGAGAACAAACAGGTGTTACAGACCTCATTGAAAAAATTAAAAGATTGAAGTGGAGTTGGGCTGGACATATTGCTAGAAGAGATGATAATAGATGGTCAATTGAAATTTTAAACTGGATTCCAAGGGATTGTAAAAGACCCAGAAAGAGACCACATGTGAGATGGATGGATGAAATAAGAAAGTGTGCAGGGGTGGTGTGGAGAAGAGAAGCTAAAGATCGGAAAAGATGGATTGAACTTGGAGAGACCTTCATCCTAAAGTGGATTGATAATGGTTGATGATGATGATGAATATCTTGAGTTTTGTAAAATGGTGCAAAAAAAGAGTTGATAATGATATAAGAAAGTATAATTGTGAACTAGCAAGGAAGGCTATAAAACAGAGTAAAAGTATCAAGACTGTAAAACAATATCTTAGTATTGGTAGGAAATATTTCTGCAATAAGAAATAAAAATGAAACTATTACTAAAAAGAGAGATGGCATTATGAAATGGATAGAAGAGTTTTATCAAAAATTTTATAGTAATAAAGAACAAATACCTCCTACATTTATTATATATATATCTTCTAAATTGCCCAGGATTTTAAATGAAAAAGTGAGACATGCAATTAAGTTTATGAATAAGAGAAAAGCTCCAAGTAATGATGGATTTGTAATCGATACATTAAAAGAAGCAGATAAAGAAATAGAAAAAACTTTGGCAAAGTTATATACCAAATATCTAAATGATAAAGATGTGCCAGATGGTTGGAAGAATACGGTATTAGTATTAATATTTAAGAAAGGTGACAAAGAAGATATTAGAAATTACAAACCTATTAGTCTTTTATCACTTTTATACAAAATTTTTACCAAGATAATTACAACTCTACAGCGAACAGTAGATTTCAACCAACCAAAAGAACAAGCTGGAAAAACAAATATCAGAAGCTAAATCATATTTGCGAAATAACATTCAGATATATAATTATCTTATAGATTTAGAACAGCAACACAAAGCAAATATAACGTTTATATTTCACTTTTTTAAAAAATGAATATCTTCATTTTTATTTTATTAATAATATTTACTTACACACAATTATTTTTTATTGCACAAATTCTTCTGAGATTTCTTTTTTTAAAAAAAAAAAATCTTTATAATTGACTTTAGTGAATATCTTTTCTTTTTTTAATATTAATTTCCAGCCATTGTAATAAGCTGTCTGTAACGTTTGCTATCTTTTATTACCGTATCTGTTCGTTAAAAACTCTTTTAAACTTATAAATAAATATAAAGACGTTGTAAAGAACTCTGAGACATTACTTTAATGGGTCATCCCTTCATTGATCTCTTGGAATGAACCAGAATCTTTTAAAATGGAAATGGGTATGTGTCCGATTGAATCAACAGCTCCGGAACATTTTTCACATAGTTTTTGTCAAATACTGTATTGATATTGTCCACTGTTTTCTATTTTCACTTTTTTTAGTGGATATTTTTCTTTGGTAAATTTTGTCTATACATATTTATTTTTGTAAAACTAATATTGATTGCAAAATTAATCTTATTTTATATTTCTTAAACTTTGACTTTTCAGAGATACTTATAAAAAACTTCTTTTATAAAGCTATGATTAGATTACTTAATGCAATGTTTCTACTATTTTAAAATTTTTGGCCAATTGAAATATAATTTAGTTGTTTTATTTTATTAAAAAATAAAATTTTTCGGAAAAGTTTTATATAAACATATATATATATATGTGTTTAATGAATAATATTTCTGTAGTGTAAGTTTTATATAAACATATATATATATATATATATGTGTGTTTAATGAATAAATTTCTGTAGTGTAATTTTCACTATATCACTCTCACATAAGGTAAGGGCTGGTTTCGATCCACTTTTAACACCTTGTGGATGACTTTAAGCAAAAACATATGACCAAAGACAGGGTGAAAAAATATTTGATCCTTGAGATGCATATTTTATGCTGAACCAGCACTCATCAATTGTCTGAGATCACAATCTCTTACGCATATCTTTATCATTGGTCAATATAGAGAGATAGCCAACTACTACACTTTAATTGACAAATATAAAACTTACTGCCTTCACAACTTTAACACAAACCACTTAATGGAAATACATTAATAATTTTATTACTTATTCATTAAACTACATATTATCTACTTAATCCATTAGTTTACTTTTCTTAAACAATTGTGATTGCTATGATAATAATATCAAGACAAAAATATTGAAAGCATACTAAGTAGATATTAAGACTGTTTTAGTGCTAAGCTTTTTTTACTTGGTGTCTCCCAATGCTTAAACATCAATTAAAAATATTATCATACCTGTCTACTGTTTCAATAAATATTTTAATAAGCACCATAACTTTCTTGTTCATGATATTTTTGAAATGTTTCTAAATCTAACTAATGGTAGAACTTTTCAATAATTTAATATTTCAATATAAATAATGCACATAAAATCTTGTTTAATAAGTATTAAACAAGCTTTGTGTTGTATGTATTATTTATATTGAATTAGATTTTTCCAAGAAAAGTTTAAAACTATTGGAATTAATTTAATATTTGTACTGTATTTATTTTTTGGAGAGTGGCTCTTTAATAAATATTTTTTTTTATTTTGTCCCTTAAGAGTGGGTAATCTTGGTTTATAAGGTAACTATTATACTGAGACCTACAGAAATTGTTGTCTCCGTTTGTCTTTAAGTAGACAACATAACACATATATAAAAGTATTAATCTAAAAAATATACATCTATAAGTACAAATTAAGTATATTAATAATAATTAAAACAAATTTAAGTATTATTTTACAACATTCTTAAACTTAGATAATATACATGGAAAAAAAAGTGAAGTGTAATAATAATAATGTTATGTGTAGTAATAGTAGGAGGAGTAATAATAATAATAATCATATTAATCTATAGCTGAGTTTAAAGTTTATATCTGGAATATGGGAATGATGTAATAATCTTTAACTTAATACATGATTAGCAATAATCATTAATATATTTATTATCCAAACGACAGTACCTTAATTCATAATGTAAAGACTTTCTCTTTGACACTTATAAGTCATACTGTTGTATCTTAATATAAACTGTAAAGATTTTAAATATAGGGGATTTGAACTCAGACATTCAAGCACCCTTCAACTATCCACACTATCTCATACCACTGAGCCCATGACCACACTCATGTAGAAAAGATTAATAATCACCAATAAAAGTATTTTGTGCAGAATCAGCACTCATCAGTTGGTCCAGATCATCATCTTCCATATATATATATATTGTAACGGAAAGAATACATTTGTAACGGAAAGAATAATAAATTGATAGAAAATGATCTATTATTAACATATATGTTTATCTAATCTGTTATTTGTAACAGTAAGTAAACATTGTCACAGTATAGATAAATAGATGAGTGATGAAATGATAGTTGCCATAATTCAATAACCAAACACTAAACAGGATAATGATATGCTGCAGCGGTTCATCATTAGTAACCAAGTAAACTAAATGAGAAATGAATTCACTGTGTTAGCCAAAATACAATTTATAATTAAATAAGGATGATGCTAACATATAAATAAGAATATATGCATATCATGCTCTATCTGGATGTCTGTTTATAATTAATTAAATATAACATTATAGCCCATTTGCAACTATCCTAAACATTAATTCTGTCACATTAGTAATGAAATAAATAAGTTATCTCATTTCTCCATATAAAATAACAACAATGACAATTAAAACTATCATCATTAAAGATTTAATAATATCTAAATATTAAGGATGTCATTTGAACAATAAAACCTACTGGCCATTGTCATCAAATAAAAGAATATTAAATATAGCAACTGAATAAAATTACCCACTTTGAGATTCCTGGAATGCATTATGCTTATCTCCCATACTAGGTTCTTTTAACAAAGAATCCTTCCTATTTTTCTTTCCAACCATATAAGACCATTCATGGTCACATGCACACACTGGTGCTATTCATGACACCTTATAAAATATATATTGTATAAAGTTAATATTATGAAGTTGGAAAGGGATTATATCACTCTTTATTCAGTTTAGCTAAGTATATGTGTTTTCCCACGAGGGCCACTAGATTTTTTTAAATCTAGATAAATATCTGTTTAGAGTGTACTGAGTTCAAACTCATTCGGTACATTTTTATCACACATGACTTGGATGACTAATGAAAAAATGACATTCTTACATTTTATCTATATCGATAAAATTACAAGATCCCAATATTACCAAAATTTATATTATAGATCAAAGACTCTTATAGACATTGCTAGCTCATTTTATGTATATTGATGAACAGACAAGTATCATCTTATTAATGGCTTCCTAAACAAGCATCGTGAAAACCATTATTAATATTGATGGCCATTTAACTAGATTATTTATCACAATATAAAGGTGATAATGATGATGATAATAATGATGAATGATAATAATAGTGATCATCATAATAATGATAATAATAG
>JAQFVV010006207.1:15812647-16087647 GCA_028023455.1 Epiperipatus broadwayi
TGGTGCCTATCTTCTTCTTCTTCTTCTTCTTCTTCTTCTTCTTCTTATTATTATTATTATTATTATTATTATTATTATTATTATTATTATTATTATTATTATTATTATTATTATTATTATTATTATTATTATTATTATTATTATTATTATTATTATTATTATTATTATTATTATTATTATTATTATTATTATTATTATTATTATTATTATTATTATTATTATTATTATTATTATTATTATTATTATTATTATTATTATTATTGGGGGTTTGACATCAGACTTTCACCTGATCCTTAACCATCCATGCTATCTCATACCACTAATACACTTGATCACACAAGGTTGGCACTAAGGTGGGATTTGAGCATTCCATCATCAGATTTTCAATGAAGTGGATGGCTGAAGAGTTGTGGGGTGGAGTGGTTTGAAACCTGTCTATTAAAGTATGAAGATTGATTATCTTAATATAAGCTGAGCTTTGATTGTATATATGTGTGGAGATGATAATCTGGACAAACTGATGATAGTGCTGGTTTAGCATGAAATACGTGTATTGGTGATTATTTACCTTTTCACATGTGTGTGATCAAGTGTATCAGCAGTATGAGTTAGCATGGATGGTTGAGGGTCATGTGAAATCTGAGTTCAAACCCCCTATATATTACATACACAAGTGCAGGTATGAAAAAGGCTGAACTGTAGAAAAAAATTCATATTATTATTATTTATATTGAATGAAATTATGAAAGAAGTATTCTTGTTTGTGAAGTCGCAAAAATAAAGAAAATGTGAATTTACATATATTAATTTTTAAACTGTAATACGGGTGAATTTTGAATATTGATGGTATTAATCCCATAACTATTGGCAAGCAATAGAAAAATTAATTAAAACTATGATTTAATGATATATCAAAAGTATTTATTTATGCCTATAATTATGTCATTATTCTTTGTTATTATTACTATTTATTTTAATGAATGTTATTAATTGGTTAACGTAGCCTTTTTTTCTTTTTTTTTTTCTATTTTTTACATAAAGAAATGTCTGTTCGCATATTCAGATAAGTAAGAACAATTAGTGTGTGTGACCATAATTTTAATAACTATAATTTCTAAATAAATTAATACAATTAGTAGAAAGGGTTCAAAAAAAGTCTATAATCTTCATTTGAAAGTGGCATTTATTACTAAGTATTTTACTGTAGCAGTCCCACATTAAATTAAATATTCAACAAAAAGTGATTAAATATCAAATGGAAAGAGTGTATGTAAAATCAATGGAACTACTCACCATTACCAGGTAATAGCTATAAAAACAAAAGCTTCTCATGGCTTTATTATTCAGATAGATGTAAATGGAAAACTGATACTGGAATTCAATAATAGCCAAAGATTAATGGAAAAATAATTAATAAGAAAAATAGTCAAAGAAAATTTTTTGTTGTTGGATTTCTTGAAAAAGTAAAATATTGTGTAATGTAGGATAATATTATATAATTCATTGAGAAAATAAATTTTTGTATAATATCCATGAGTGCTTTTGGAATCCTTGAAAGTTGTAGTGTTACATGGACATAAGAGAATTATTGCTCTTTTGAAATTGAAGCACCTGTAGAGAATCCCTGGACTTACTTTATGTCATTAGGATAATTCTTGAGTTGTTATAACAATTTAGATGATGTTAGTTAATACTTCCTATCTTCGATTAGGGCTATAGAAAGCATCTTATTGGTATTGGAATGTAAATCTCAATTCTTAGATGCAAAAAAATTGTTGAAGAGTAAACAAACTATCATTGTTTGGCATAAAAATAAATAATAATTAAAAAGATTTATGAAGTCATTCACAATCTTTTTGCCATGATTGAGAATATGTCTAATGGTGGGATTTTATGAAGAATAATACGAAGCATTTTCCACATAATTATTGATAACTGTAAGATTGACACATCTCTTAATACTTATTAAAAAGTTACACCAAAATGAAACCTTATTATAAAAAGGGTCCAAAGATGATTAGAACAGCCATAAGGCACATAGTGGCTTATATGAATGTAGAAAAATATTAGTGCAACATTGAAACTGAGAATCAAATGAAAACAAAATCAGTCATGAGAAGTTTGAAGATAAGTAGGAATATAATGATCCTATTTTTTTTTCCATTACGTGGAAGGTATATTGAAAAAATCACAAATCAGATCACAATGGCAATAGAAAATTCAGTTTAGGGAAGTACAAAATAGGAACCATGAATCAGATTATTATGCCAATAGAAAATTAAGTTTAAGAACATATGAAATAGATATGATTTAAAGCAAAGACTATAAATAGTCAATAAAAAATAAAAAATAGTCATATATCACACGACTCCACTTCTTTTTTTAAGCTTTCAGGATATAAATAAAGAGCTTTGCTAATTGCTCAATAAGCTTTGTCATAAACCCTTAGCAAGAGAAAGCATTTCTCAATGTCACCCCTCATCCCCTGACCAATGGTTTCATGCTTTTGGCACTCCTCAGAGAGGCACTAGAGTAGCTTCAAATACTAGATCTAAAAACACCAACCCAAAGCCAGCATTTATCTTAAAATTGACTATTGAGTAGAAAATCAGAAGTTTTCAGACACCTTCTAACCTGACTATTTAACTCAAGTACCTATATGGGACTGAGAGATCTTCAGCCAAACAATATATTAGAAGTCTTAGCAATATAACATTGCTTAAAACTAAAAGCAAAGACTATAAATAGTCAACAAAAATAAAAGTAGAGTCATATATCACATGATTCCACTTTTTTAAGCTTGCAGGATATAAGCAAAGAGCATTGCTAAAAATTTATTTCAAAGCTTGTTGAGTATTTAGCAAAGCTTTCTGTTTATATCCTGCAAGCTTAAAAAAGGAGTCATGTGATATGTGACTCTATTTTTTAAATTTTTTATTGACTATTTATAGTCTTTGCTTTTAACCTTAAGCAATGTTATATTACTAAGACTTCTAATATATAGTCTGGCTAAAGATCTCTCAGTCCCATATAGCGATTTGAGTGAGGTAGATGCATTTGAAGACATGTAGTGTCTGAAAACTTCAGATTTTCTACTCAATAGTCAACTCTTAGATAAATGCTGGTTTTGGGTTGGTGTTTTTAGATCTAGTATCTGAAGCTACCCTAGCACATCTCTGAGGAGTGCCAAAACATGAAACCATTGGTCAGGGGATGGGGGTGGTATTAAGATAGAGATAGATATTTTAAATGCTTTCTCTTGCTAAGCATTTATCTCAAAGCTTGTTGAGCAATTAGCAGTGCTCTTTGTTTATTTCCTGCAAGCTTAAAAAAGAAGTGGAGTTATATGATATATGACTCAATTTTTTATTCTTATTGACTATTTGTTGTCTTTGCTTTTAGCCTTAAGCAATGTTATATTGCTAAGACTTCTAATATATGGTTTGGCTGAAGATCTCTCAATCCCATATAGCTATTTGAATTAGATAGCTGGGTTTGAAGACATGTAGGTGTCTGAAAACTTCAGATTTTCTACTCAATAGTCAACTCTTAAATAAATGCTGGCTTTGTGTTGGTGTTTTTAGATCTAGTATTTGAAGCTACTCTAGCGTCTCTCTGAGGTGTGCTAAAAGCATGAAACCATTGGTCCGGGGGTTGGAGGGTGGTATTCAGATAGAGATATTTTAAATGTTTTCTCTTACTAAGCATTTATCTCAAAGCTTGTTGAGCAATTAGCAAAGCTTTTTGTTTAGATATGATTTAAGATTTAAAAAAGTAATTTCAAATAAATGTTTTAAATAATAAAAAAATGTAACAAAAACAAACAACTATTCTATTAGAATATATACAAGTAAATACCCTCAAAATTAAAGAAGTATGGTCAAAGCTGTAGCATAGAATAATATTTAACTTTTCACATTTTAATATTAAGAATGCGTTGATTCTATCGGAAGAGAAAATTTGTAAGGTGATTTTCAGAATTGTTTAGAATGAGATATCAAAATGTTTGCTATATAAACTTTTAGCAAGTCCTTATGATGATTGTTAAATAAATAAAATCCACCCTTATTATTATTATTGATGGATGGATGGATGGAAGGGGATAGTTTTCATGATGTAGTCTTGACCGTTGAGTTTTAACAGTTAAAAAAATGCAACTACTGAACATATATATATATATAACTAAAAGTAGCAAAAATTCTAATTTATGGTCAAATTAATTATAAAAATTCAATTAACATAGCCGGCAGTTATAAAAAAATATTAAAAATATATAAATAATTATAGCCTTTTTAAATGTATGTAAAGATTAATATTTATTGCAAAATACTATTTGAGAAATAACTTATTAATAATAAAAGCAATAGGAATTTAAAATTCGGAAACAACATAAAAAAAGTAAGAAATATTTTTAAAAAGATCTTGAGCAAGGGATTGGTTTCTGAGTTGTAGGAAATGTTTTTTATTAAAGAAGTTAGTTATAAAAGATATTGTAGAGAAATTATTTCCTCAGATCAAATCGGAGCAAAGTAGACATTATTAGTTACAGAATTAAAAGTAATAGATATTAGCAATGATTAGTGACTGTTTATTATTAAAACTCCAACTTTGAAGGAAATAAGAAAGCTAGCTATAAATAAAAAAGGACTTCCCAGTATATTCCCATTATAACAAAGAGAAGATGTATTTATGCTTATAGTTTTCTCAAAATGACCAGCTAAGGAATATTAAATATACATCAGTTCATTTTCATTAAGCATACAGTAATCTAGAGGAAAGAATATTTACCTAGATGTAGTACTAACACATTGTACGGGCTTACACACACCTGCACATATATAATGTAATATATAAGGGATTCGAACTCAGACTTTCACATGATGCTTAACTCTCCATATCATCTTATATTGCTGACTGATCTGATCATACACATGTTGAAAAGATAAAAAATCACCAATATATGTATTTCATGCTAAGCCAGCAATTATCAGTTGGTCCAGATTACTATCTCCACACATATATGCAATTAGTACTCAGCTTTGACAGGCTTCTAACTACTCCAACCCACAACTCTTCAGCCATTCATTTCATTGAAAATCTGATGATGGAACTTTCAAAGCCCACATTAGTGCCAAGGTTGTCATCAACTTTGAACGTTCCATCATCAGATTTTCAATGAAGTAAATGGCTGAAGAGTTGTGGGTTGGAGTAGTTTGAAGCCTGTCCATTAAAGTGTGAAGATTGGCTATCTTAATATAAAGCTGAACACTGATTGTATATATGTGTGGAGATAATAATTGGGCCCAACTAATGATTGCTGATTTAGCATGAAATATGTATATTTGTTATTTATCTTTTCAACATGTGTATGATCAGGTGGGTCAGCAATAAGAGATAGCATGGAGAGTTGAGCATCATGTGAAAGTCTGAGCTAGATGTAGTATGCAATCTGAAATATAATCTATTATCTGTTATGCTTAAGAATGTGTTGACTTCAACTTCAGATGATTTGATTACTTATTGAATTTTTCCTCCAATAACTAAATTATGTTTACCAAGAAAATGTTAAAAACCAATCTGAAATTTAAATAATATTTATATCATCCATGACATTAAAATCAATTGCCGTAGGATAATTGATTAAATTGGAACACTTAGTGAGTCTTCAGAATAAAGAAAAGAAACTGGCCAGCCAAAGCATTCTAAAATGATTTCAAACATAGCTTATATGAAAGATATCTAATAATATACAACTAAACATTTAAATACCTATAAGAAATTTAAACTCTTCACCTTAAAAGGTCTGGTATTAATTATCTTATGTGAATAAATCAAAATTGTGAATTCTTTGTTATTAGGAAAATTACAAAATTTCACCCAAAAATATTCTCTGAATTATTTTTATCTTCATGTTTAAACTATAAATGGGCAAATTTGACTCATCTGTTGGATGTTGCTTATACAATGATACAGTACATAGTTATTTAACACCTACTGGTGAGGTAAAAAAAATTATTTATCTTAAGCTGATATGTCAAAAATATATTTTACAGATATATCAAAATCTATTACATGTTCATGTGTGATGATGATTTAATTATAGTAATAGTTTTTGCTATTTGTGTTATTTATTTTAAAATATAAAATAAACATGATGTATATTAGTTAACAAAATTCATTCCTATTTTATTTTCATTCTTATGTATAGAAATGTATTTTCACTTTTTTTTTATATAGAGAGCTTGCAAAATAAGCTCTTAACAAGCTTTGAGAATATCCCCAACCCCAGACCAATTTTTGCTACTGGTATCATCAGTGAGGTTCCAGGATATTCAAGCATTAGATTAAAAATACCAGGACAAGCCTAGCACCTTATCTAATGTATAACTATTAAGTAGAAAATCTGAAATTTTCAGACATCCATATGTCTTCCAATCCAGCTATCTAACTTAATTCAGTCCCATATGCCTATTTGAGTTAGATAGCTGAATTGGAAGACATAATATGTCTGAAAATTTCAGATTTTCTACTTAATAGTTATACATTAGATAAAGTGCTAGGCTTGTCCAGGTATTTTTAATCTAATGCTTGAATATCCTGGCATTTCACTGGCAATGCCAGTAGCAGTAACCAGCCTGGGATTGGAGATATTCTCAAAGCTTGTTAAGAGCTTATTTTGTGAGCTCTATATATAACATTTGTAAATACAAGCTTATTAAATTAGGTCATGTGACATCTGACTTGATTTTTTTTTTAATTTCACTTTTTTAGATAAGTAAAGCAATTAGTGCATATGTTTTTCATTCTCAGTATGCTGTACTTTCTGAAAGCAATGATCTGGAGCAATAATGAGGAGAAATTAATGGGATTTCCCTTCATCGGAAGGTGATGATGCTCAATACCAAACTCTCACAGTCTATGCCTTCCCCAGTATTTTTAAAGCTATATGCTGTTTTTGTAAATTTAATGAAAAGGTGTAAAGGGTATAAGGTAAAAGTCAGGTGTTGTGATTTCAGGTATTATAATTAAATAATGATTACACCACTGTAGAATAATATGTAATTATTTAGATTTCAGGTCTAATCTTCTTTTTGAAATATATTACAATTTTCTCTCAACATATAGTTTTTAATGTTTCAAGCCTCTATCTTAACCAATGGTGGGAGAGAAGGGTTTTTGCACTCCATGTACAGAAGGAAGGTGATTTTAAGTTTCTGTAGTAAGTCATAGTTGTGATTTAGTAGACTGAAGATGAATAGTGTGCTGAAAACAATATGAAAGGTGAGAGATTATACACACATGCGCTCGCACATACACATATATATTATCTTTCTTATCATTATCCAACTGGAGGCAATAAATGAATGTATTAGTTGGTGTTTTTAAAATGCCTTTTGTTAGTGATCATACCAATTAATGTTTATTTGTTTACCAGTCATTATTCATATTTTACTTCATCTATTTTATTTTCCATTTATATTCAATAGCATTTTTATGTGTTTATACCGATTCGAATATTAATACAAATATTGATTAATTATTATTTAATTAATCATTATTAGATTTATTTCTTTTTTAAATCATAGTTTGGCTGGTTTTTAATTTTTTTCTTTTCCATCATTATTATCTGCACTGCTATATATATATAAGTGTGTGTGTGTGTTAGTTATGTATTTTTTTAGACTTATTCAATATGTCGTTTCATCACATAGATCTTAAGTCAAAATTCCTTTCCAGATACTCAACTAAAAATACTCCAGACAGTTGCATAAGAAATGGACATCTTAGGAATTTTAAGAGATATTACTGATGTTTTAGCATTAAATTCAAACCCAGCCATAATTGCTGTGTTTATTTACTTCACAAATAAAACATAATGGCTTTTACAATACAATGATGGAAATGAAGATCTTAACTAAAAGATTTATAAATTATGGTAATGATTACAGACTTTCAGCTCTATTGACCTCAGTGTGCAATGTGATATGGACAAATGGTGTGTACTCATGGTGTGCAAGTAAATCTGGCTTGATTACAGATTACGATGACCCACTGTTGCATTGGTGGTCATGGTTCTGCACTCCTCTTCTTTTCCTCATGTGGGATGGAGGTGGTCGGCCATCACTGCCAAGCCTGTGTGAGGGTCACTGCCCTCCATTGAACTTTTCCCCAAGAGGCTGCTGCACAACCTTGATGGATTGTTTATTAGGACAGTGTTGATTTGAGCTCATTATTATGTTTTGTTTACTTAGTTAACTTTAAAATTAGAGCATTTGTAAAGTGGTTGGTCTGCTTTGGGCCACTGACATATTTTGTAGCTTTGATAGAGTTTTTGCTGCAATAATTTTGCAGGCATGGGTTTGCACTCCTCTTTTCTTCCTCAGGGATGGTGGCAGTCATTAGGGACTTGGTTTATTGTTGCAGGCTGTTGACAATTTATTGCTGCTACCTGGAAAACCTGCCGGGAGGGTACCTGGTCAAAGTCCCAGCACCATTCTTGCTCTGATCGGCTGCTGTGCCCTTGATAGGTTGGTTTTGGGCAGTGCAGATCTGTGCTTGTTACTTGTTAGTTTTTCCTTAGTTGGCTTTCCAATATTGGGCAGGTAGACCGAATGTGGTCCCTGCACCTTTGGACTGTTAATTGGGAGAAAGAGGTATTTATAATGGTCTTGACATGGCTCAGCTGCAGGTCAAGAGTTTATTATCCATGTACATATACACATTAATCAAAATTATAGTAACCCTTTTATGGATATAATTGTTATCAAGCATATGCACTCTATATAAACCTGGTCAATAATTGTTTTACCATGTAACATTGAACACTTTGTAATCCTCAACGGTTAAGTGTACCCGAAAATTTTTGTAATCTTTTAACTAATAAAGATTACTTTTGAGAAAAAAAGATTTATGAATTATATTCTAGGTTGAAATCTCTGTAGATTTTTTTATAATCGTTATTTAATAATTTGTTATCTAAAAAAATTTACTTGCTATAATAAATTGTACATTTTATTGAATTTTGCATATTTCAATATACTTTAATATATTCACATGTGCATATAGTTTTTTAAAGTATTGTTCATTTCCCATTTTTGTAAATTATTATTAACAAAACATTTGTTATTATTTAATTAATTATTATTGCATATACTTCTTTTCAGATCAGTTATTAATTATTTGTTTCCTGTTTAATATACACCTATATAATAGTTTTTTTATTTGTAATCTTTGTTTCCCATGTATGTGTTAAATGTGTAATTCATTAAAATATTAGTACATCAAATCTATTTTATGTTTGAGATAGAAAGATGTATGCAAAACTTATAATATTATAGAACCTGGATTACATTTTTTCAGTCTTCCAGATAAAGTCCATAAAACATTAATGCTCAAACTAAAATTTTAAATTTGTTGTGAATAATGAAGGTTAGAAATAAATATTTATATAGTTAGATGTTCGGGAGATCATGTGATGTTTTATAGCCAAGCAGTTGATCATAAGTCAGTTCAATTGATCAAGATATTTTTACTTTATACAGCTGAGAACTTTTGCTTTTGATTTTACAACTTTGCCACTATGATAAATGACATAGGGATTCATTGTCTGAATACTATTCGGTAACTAAGATGAGTTTTGAATTATTAATATAGTGTGTTAAACAAATCAATACAGGTGATGATTTCTAAAATTTGCAAGCTTCCATAGAAAATATAATGCTTTTACATTGTTTTAATTATGCTGATGTATCACAATTATTATAAGATTTGTTTTCGAAGAAATAATCTTTAGAGTATATTCATAGACTAATTTGAATCAGAAACTACTTAATATCACACTCAATGTTATAGTAGCCTTTTCAGATCAATTAATTTTTGGATATTAAATGCCAATAAAGTATAATCCATTTTAGAATTGACATTTCAATTTTCATTTCTTATACTAATAAAATCACGCAACTGCTTTCATATGCCTTGGCAAAGAAAACTCCTCTACTCAGACTCTTTTATAATAATCTAGTGAGGAGATCTACTTTGTAAACATGTGATAAAGTTATGTGATATTACTGTTGATATTAAAATTTCTAACCAAGAGTAAAAGAAGCAAAACTTATGCCTGTAAAATATGTATAAACTGGCATGGTATAAGATATATATATATATATTGTAAATATCGATAAGTCTATCTATATTTTAAAAATTGTCATTTGTTATTAAAAAAAAATCTCTTTGAGTTGATGTTTATATATGAAGTATTATTATTGTTTATGGTTATTAGGTATAGTTATTGTTTGAAATTATTATTTTATTTATATGTTGATGGTACATCGTTATGAATATTTAATTATTATAAATAAATAAAGACATATAAATTGTTGATTATATAAAAAGAATTATTTTATTTGCAGTGATTATTAAGAAAATGCAATATTATTATTTATGTATATTTTTAAAGCTGTCAAATAAATTTTCAATTTAATATTTTTTTATATATATGCTTGATATTTTATTTTTTTTTAATGTTAATTGTTTTAAAAGAAAACATGTGTAACAAGGGTTTTCAAAACAGCATTTGCTAGCACGTGGAGCAAGAACAAAAAGAAGCCATTATTATTATTAGTGGGATGGTGATTAGAAAAACAAAAGGATAAAATTTTGTTGTACTTTGTTTCTTTGAAATTACCATTCTTCAGAATATTGGAATAAGATAGATTTCTATGGTAAATACATAAATCATGACAGGCTAATAGAGATATATCGCAGCCAAGAGGCTGCACCATTTTCTTTCATTTATTCCAAAGCAGTTTAAAAAGAAAAAACTAAGAAAATTTCAATACATATATTTCATCGCGTCTGAAGCCAAAATTTGACATAGCTATCTGGAATCTATAATGGTCAATCTAATAATAATCTGGAGGTAACTAGAATTAATATATTGGATTTAACATTTCAATTTATTTATTTATTTTTCAAGGAAAGAAATTTTAGAAGGATAAAAATATACATATATCCAAGAATTGACAATTTTCTCTAACGTGATAGTTTCCTCACCTTAACTAGAATGCATTCTAATATTAAACGGATAAAGAAATAAAACAAAGGAATAAGTTGACTTTTGAAGGAAAACTGGACATGTGAACTTTGAAAGGTAGTTAATAATTTTATATGTATAAATGATATATAAATATATTTTTGAGATCGATATTTTTGTTTACTTTTATTTTTCATTATAAAAATATAACGTTTTATAAATATTCAATTCAAGCGTCTTGTTTTCTAACAGCAATAAACGTTTAACAGGTGTCAAAATTAACACTTAAGTAATTTAAAATCTTAAAGTATGGCTTATAAGTTTGGGTTGCATATGAGTTGTTATGTATATTTTAATAAGTAAATTTATATTCGCAAATTTTATTATTATAAAAAAATTTTTTTATTATTAATTTATTTATTTTCATTTTTTTTTTAACTTCATATAATAATTCTTATGCATACCAAAACAATAATTTATATATATTTGCTGTATATAATATTTTTTTTATTATTTTAAATATCTGAAAAATATAAATATGGATTTGTATTTATATTGATACCTACTTGTTAAGCACAGATATGTCTTTATATATTTAATATATATACTTATTGCAAGTATATATGTATATTTATTATTTGGGTTTGTATTTAAAACATTGATATTACCTAAAATTAAACCATAATATAAAAATAAAGGATGTACTATTTGTTTTATAAGTAATGCCTTTGTAATTTATTTGAAAGAGTATTAATATTTTATTCTTATTTTTCTTTTAATGCCAGAGTCATTATGAAATTAATTGAATTCACAATTTAATAGAGGATAACTTCATATTTCACTTATTGTTTAGTCTTTAGGCCACTTACACATATTATTATTCATTGATATGTTTAGATATACATAAATTTACATAATAGATGTGTATATTGGATTTAATAGAATTCCCTTTGTTTCTGATATATATTTGATTAGTTAGTCATATCAACCTTGAAAATAAATTATAATGATAGATCTCATTGCTCTGTATGATTTTAGATTTATTTCATGTATAGCTAGTTGGAAGGGCATATAAACAATTTATTTAAATATAACTGGGATAATTTTGTCTTTCTTCATTTAAATCATACAATCTATTATATTAGGCTTTCTCAACAATTGGATTCATTTAGATTATATATATTCCATTACGTTTATCATCCAATGTTTGAAGCATTATTTTCTTCTCATATATTGATGTTCCATTACATTTGAGGTATAATATGTTTATATGATATATTGTCCATTACATTTGGCACCACAAACTGTTGGTCCCAGTTAACTGATGATTGGTATAATGGAGTAAAAGTATGTTCCATTACATTTGGACGCCATAACGTGGTCAGCATAATATGTTCGTTTAATTATTCATTACATTTGGTGTATCAAAGTTAGGGGCTTGGTTAACTAATGATTATTGTTGCAAAAGTTCATATGTTTATTTTCATTTGAGATCATATATAAAGATACATTCCATTATATTTGGCTTTCCCAATGTTTGGGGCCTTCTTTCTTCAATTTAAATGGAATGCAGCAAGTACGTTCCATTACATTTGGCGCAACAACTAGGGCTCGAAATAAGCTAATTAGGGCTTGAAATACCCCACATACCTGAGAGATGTGTAGTATATATATTGATATGAGATGTATAGTTTAAAGAAAGAGAAGCATTTTTGTGTGTTTAATTTTTTTTTATATAAATGGAAATATTTTGGCCTTATGTTTAGATGGTGATGGTTACTGTTATTGTATTTTTTTTAATGATGGAAGATAAATATAGTCATGAAGCAGTTTAATTTCAATTTAAAAATTATATTGATGGTGTTAAATTATAGCGTAATAATTTTGTCCATATTTGGAAAGTTTATGTTGTAGAAAATCTATAATTTTGAAGGTTGGATTGGATATTTGATTGTTGGAGTTTGGTTGGTTCTGTTGCAAGTATTGATGTTGGATGGGGAATTTTTGTCATTGTCTTGAGGATGTGATGCATTCATGTCACTTGTGATTGATTGATCTCATTTACTGCTCCAACCCAAATTTTGATGTTTGTTATTATTTATCATGAAGCAGTTAACAGTAGTCCTGCCATGATTTTACCTTTAAGACTCCAGAGAGAGTAAGGTATAATTATTTTGATATATGTATAATATTTGCCTCTAAGTCTCCCAAAGATGAGCAAGGAAATATTTTATAAATAATAGCCCCTAAGACTTGGATGTAAGCAGGGCAGTGTAATAGTGTTTTCAGAAAATTATTATGGGTTGTAGTAGCTTGGATAGAATGAAATGTGATAATCATCTAAGTGTTCATGAAACATTGTATGCTTTGGGAGTAATGATTGAATTCTTTTATCTATATCAAAGTTGTGAAGTGCTAATCAATCTTTTGGCTGTCAGTATCTGTCGGATCTTTGGAGGAATAGATAAGTATATAACTTAAATATATAACACCAAACTTAAGGGCTTGATTAATTGATTATTGTTTGTAACAAATAATCTATTACATTGATTATCAATTAGGGTTTGAAAACAAACATATCAATGTTTTATTTTCCATTATAAGTGACTTTTAAACATGAAGTTCAATTAGTGAATGTTTGTTGATAATAAACTGCATTAGTACAATTTTAGTAAAATATTTCGGGCACAAAAGTAAATAATTAGTGAAGTTGATTTTTTTTTTTTATGTATATAAAATGTTATTAAGTTTTAAGGTCCAGAAAATTTATAGGTATCAATTTAGTAAGTTTATGCTTAACTACCATTATTTTGAGTGAGAAAGTTATCTCACAATATTATTGAATTAGTTGTTTTCAAGGCATGTGAACATTTTATTGTATTTTAAATATTTCAAGGTTATATTGAATTTGATATGAAATTTCCACATTTCAATATTGTATAAGTGTGGAATATTTATTATCATTATCTATAAATAAATGTTAGTTAGTGATCTCAGTTGTTACTTTCTTTTTCTCTCTCTATATATATATATATATTTTAGAGGAATTTATTATTGTTATAGTGATAGAAGAGACTTTTTATAAGCCAATAAGTTTATGAGTTCTAACAACTGAAATTTAGATTGTCGGATAGCTATTATGTATCATAAAATTAAAAAGGCTTGTACTTTGCTTAGTTGAGTAATTGCTTGTTGGGATAATGATTGGAGATGGTGAGCCCTTGATCTGTGGTAATTACTATATAGAAATATATATATATATCTTAGATTTTTTTTTATGAGTATATAATATTGTAGTTCTAATAATAATGGACAACAGTAGTGAAATGCCAGTTAGTGGTGATTTTGATTTAAGAGATTTTATGGAAAAATTTAGAGCTGAGTTAAATACCAAATATGATGAACTAGAATCTAGATTAAAAACAAATTCTGATGAACTTTCCCAGAAACTAGAGACTAGTTTAAAAACTAACTCTGATGAACTAAAAGAGGAACTTAGAACTGAGATGAAAGTCAATTCTAATGAACTTTCTAGGGAATTAAAAGATGAATTAAAAGCTCTGGTAGATAATAGTGTTAGGAGAGTAGAAATAAAAGTTGATGAAAAAATGGAAGAATATAAAGAACCCGTAGACATGACTAGTGAAAATATTAATGAAAATAAAGAGTATGTTAAAATAGTTGATAAATCCTCAGAAATAAGATTAAATTTACAAAAGCAATTAGAAAAAGTAGAATTAAGTTGTGAAAGATTAAAGGACACTGTTGACAATTTAGAAATTGGACAGTTAGGTTTTCAATGGTTAGACATTAGTGCTCTAGAGTTAGGAGAAATAAAAATGCATTATAATAAAATGAATGAAAGTGTTCAAACTTTAGAAGTTGAATTAAGTTCACCAGAAAAGATTAAAATTAACTCTCAAAAATTACTAGAAAGAACAGAATGTGTTTATCAAAGTCAATATAAAGAACGGTATCATAGTAATTTTGTGTGGTACAGAGAAAGCATATTTTTATATATATTAGAACATAAATATTTGAGTGGTAATTTGTACCATTGTTGCAATAGAAACGACTTATTTTACAAGTATGCCAGCAGGACAAATTTAGTAAGATATATCTTATTGAAATTTGAAAGAAATAAAAAGGTAAAGAAATCTAAAGAGAATTTTCTTTATGAAAATTGTAATAGAAGGATGAAAGTAGGCAAAGCAAAAGTTAAACTTAAAGTTGTAGAAGGAATGATAAATAATATTGATTTTCTTAGAGAGAATATTGACAAGGAAAGAGATGTAGGGAAAGCAAAGGTAAAATTTAAAAGATTGAGTAAAAAGATCTTTGATCTGAATCTTGGTAGAAGGATGATTGATGAGGAAAAAGAAATTGGCAAAGCCAAAATTAAACTTAAAATAATAAGTGAGGATGTGATTAGTAAAGATTTTCTTCGAGAAAATATAGCTAAGGAAAGAGATTTAAGTAAACCTAAAGTTAAACTGAAAAGAATTAATATAGAACAGAATGATTTTCAAAATGATTTTCAGAAATTTTTTAATGTTGAAGTTGTATCACATCAATCTGATTTGCAATTTTTAAAGGATTATTTAGAAAATTTGAATGAATACCATTCAAAATTGCCCAGAGAATTGTTTTTAATTGAACATAGAACAAGAGAAGTAAAACAAAGACTTACTCAAGTCGATGATGTTTATCAGGATAGTCAAATGAAAAGTCATAGATTATCTGATAAAATAGCAACTGTTATTGATAAAATTAATAATTATGTTAGTGCTTATGATCAAGTTACTATTTATGTAAAGGATATAGATGCAGAATCTAAGGAGTTCATAGCAAAATCTTTAGATGCTGATCCCAAAATTATTCAAAAGCAATTGAATTATACCAAAATGTTATATAAAAATCTTGTAAATCAAAGCAAACTTCTTCACAAAGTTCAACATACTGGAAATTCTTTTCAAGAAGAATTAAAAAGGCACTTTTGATTATTATTTTTTTTTTAAAGAAAACTTGGACAAATATCTAGATGATCTGAAAGATAGATATAAATAAATGAATATGGTTATTAATATGAAAAATAATATTCTTTAAACCATGTTAGTCCTTAGAAAGATTACAAATTTGAGAAGTTTTTTTTTTTTTTTCGATATCTCATAATTCATTAGTTATCTGCAAAGACATTTTTTTTTTTCGGTGGATTAGAGGGTATTGTAAATATCGATAAGTCTATCTATATTTTAAAAATTGTCATTTGTTATTAAAAAAAAAAATCTCTTTGAGTTGATGTTTATATATGAAGTATTATTATTGTTTATGGTTATTAGGTATAGTTATTGTTTGAAGTTATTATTTTATTTATATGTTGATGGTACATCGTTATGAATATTTAATTATTATAAATAAATAAAGACATATAAATTGTTGATTATATAAAAAGAATTATTTTATTTGCAGTGATTATTAAGAAAATGCAATATTATTATTTATGTATATTTTTAAAGCTGTCAAATAAATTTTCAATTTAATATTTTTTTATATATATGCTTGATATTTTTTTTTTTTTTAATGTTAATTGTTTTAAAAGAAAACATGTGTAACAAGGGTTTTCAAAACAGCATTTGCTAGCACGTGGAGCAAGAACAAAAAGAAGCCATTATTATTATTAGGATAGTATTAAAAAACAAAAGGATAAAATTTTGTTGTACTTTGTTTCTTTGAAATTACCATTCTTCAGAATATTGGAATAAGATAGATTTCTATGGTAAATACATAAATCATGACAGGCTAATAGAGATATATCGCAGCCAAGAGGCTGCACCATTTTCTTTCATTTATTCCAAAGCAGTTTAAAAAGAAAAAACTAAGAAAATTTCAATACATATATTTCATCGCGTCTGAAGCCAAAATTTGACATAGCTATCTGGAATCTATAATGGTCAATCTAATAATAATCTGGAGGTAACTAGAATTAATATATTGGATTTAACATTTCAATTTATTTATTTATTTTTCAAGGAAAGAAATTTTAGAAGGATAAAAATATACATACATCCAAGAATTGACAATTTTCTCTAACGTGATAGTTTCCTCACCTTAACTAGAATGCATTCTAATATTAAACGGATAAAGAAATAAAACAAAGGAATAAGTTGACTTTTGAAGGAAAACTGGACATGTGAACTTTGAAAGGTAGTTAATAATTTTATATGTATAAATGATATATAAATATATTTTTGAGATCGATATTTTTGTTTACTTTTATTTTTCATTATAAAAATATAACGTTTTATAAATATTCAATTCAAGCGTCTTGTTTTCTAACAGCAATAAACGTTTAACAGGTGTCAAAATTAACACTTAAGTAATTTAAAATCTTAAAGTATGGCTTATAAGTTTGGGTTGCATATGAGTTGTTATGTATATTTTAATAAGTAAATTTATATTCGCAAATTTTTATTATAAAAATTGTTTTATTATTAATTTATTTCCATTTTTTTTTTTTTTTTTAACTTTATATAATGATTCTTATGCATACCAAAACAATAATTTATATGTATTTGCTGTATATAATATTTTTTTATTATTATTTTAAATATCTGAAAAATATAAATATGGATTTGTATTTATATTGATACCTACTTGTTAAGCACAGATATGTCTTTATATATTTAATATATATACTTATTGCAAGTATATATGTATATTTATTATTTGGGTTTGTATTTAAAACATTGATATTACCTAAAATTAAACCATAATATAAAATAAAGGATGTACTATTTGTTTTATAAGTAATGCCTTTGTAATTTATTTGAAAGAGTATTAATATTTTATTCTTATTTTTCTTTTAATGCCAGAGTCATTATGAAATTAATTGAATTCACAATTTAATAGAGGATAACTTTATATTTCACTTATTGTTTAGTCTTTAGGCCACTTACACATATTATTATTCATTGATATGTTTAGATATACATAAATTTACATAATAGATGTGTATATTGGATTTAATAGAATTCCCTTTGTTTCTGATATATATTTGATTAGTTAGTCATATCAACCTTGAAAATAAATTATAATGATAGATCTCATTGCTCTGTATGATTTTAGATTTATTTCATGTATAGCTAGTTGGAAGGGCATATAAACAATTTATTTAAATATAACTGGGATAATTTTGTCTTTCTTCATTTAAATCATACAATTTATTATATTAGGCTTTCTCAACAATTGGATTCATTTAGATTATATATATTCCATTACGTTTATCATCCAATGTTTGAAGCATTATTTTCTTCTCATATATTGATGTTCCATTACATTTGAGGTATAATATGTTTATATGATATATTGTCCATTACATTTGGCACCACAAACTGTTGGTCCCAGTTAACTGATGATTGGTATAATGGAGTAAAAGTATGTTCCATTACATTTGGACGCCATAACGTGGTCAGCATAATATGTTCGTTTAATTATTCATTACATTTGGTGTATCAAAGTTAGGGGCTTGGTTAACAAATGATTATTGTTACAAAAGTTCATATGTTTATTTTCATTTGAGATCATATATAAAGATACATTCCATTATATTTGGCTTTCCCAATATTTGGGGCCTTCTTTCTTCAATTTAAATGGAATGCAGCAAGTACGTTCCATTACAATATATATATATATATATATATATAACTATGCAAGTGAGTTACATTGGATTCAAAATCTTAAAGTTTTATTACATTTTAGGCTACTAACTTAAATAGTATAAAAGGAATAAAAATGGCTGCTTGATGCACAAGTGATTTATATTTAAATTTGAATCCAATTCCTCATTGATGAAGGGAAAAGCCAGAGCCTGGCCTGTAGTAGAGACATTATTGAATTTTAACATCTGATTTCCCTTAATTATTCAACCCTACAAAAGGTCACTCTAAAGTACAGTTAAGGCATATGTTATTAATGAGCAGAAAATGTTATATTTTATACTTCATAATGGTAAATTGTGGGTGTGATAAAGCAGTAGAGAACTTCTACCTCGACCTGAAATGTTAATAACAATAAATTATTTAACCACTTGCAACTTTTGTTGGCATTGAAATGTTTGATTTCCAATTTTTTGCTTTTTTAAATTGAAGTGACAGTCATTTAGTATTTAGTTTAAATATAATAATGATTATTCAAATATTTTTTTAATGAAAATTATTTTTGGAAGGCAAAATTTGCTTCAAACCAAAATTCAAAAAATAATGACTTATTTTTCGAAAATCTGGTAAGCTCATCTCTCTTCAGTACCTGATGAAACTATCTTTAAAAAAATAACATTATTTATATTTTTGATTACCTCAATTATGTATTAAAGGCCCTGTAGTGCAAAATATGACCTGCCTGCCATGGCTAAAATCTGGGTTCAAATCCAGTCTAAATAAACTCATAAAATTTTTCAATAGTCCTAATTATTTTTTCAGATAGTCAGAACATAACTAATCCATATATAAACTATTGTTAGTTAATATATGGATGTTTAATTATTCTTGTTTATAAAATAAACAAAAAGGAAAAACTTTTTAAACCCTCATCATCATGAAATTATAAAGTCTGATGAGTATTTTTTTTTTCTCGACTCTCTATGAAGGGCTACTGGAAAAAGCCTTTTCTCTGCAGTGGGTTGGTTAAATATTGTTTTATCTATTTATTTGTCTGTCTATCTATCCATCTATCTATCTATTTATCAATCTATCTTATTTATTTATACTATCTATCTGAATATATTTAAATTCAATAAACTTTGGATCTGTTGAACATAAGTATATCACTTTTCTGTATTTATAATTTTTTCTTTAATCCCACCTTCAAAGTCATTAAATAAATGTTAGAGAAATACAGAGTCATAATTTTTCAAATTATTATTATTATTATTTGGCATCACTCACTAACATATCACTGTTCTAAAACAATATTTTTCTGGAATAACTGGGTTTTATATAGATATATTGACTTGAAATGACACTTTCACTTTATTAGAAAATTAATAAACATATCTCTTTTTTTTTAATTCTTACTGTTCTAATATACAGTAAATGTTACATTTATTTTTTTAAATTAGAAAAGATTACTTTATATTTCAACCTTGTTGAATTTTACTACAAGGTTAAAAAGAAGAGTTTTTGATTTGCTTGCAAATATATATTAAGAATTTTAATGACTTTAAACATATTTAAAGCAGTAAAATTTATCATTATAAAATAAGTCAATTTTTTTGAGTTGTGAAGTAGAATATTTTTAATTTCTAATGTGTTATTTTAAAATGTGTTACTTTAATTAAGCATATCATCTATACATTATTTAAATTATTTACACAAATAGTGATCCACAGATAAACTTGTGTAGACCATGGAAACCATGGAATAATCTATTCAAAATGAAAATAAACTATAAAACAATACACAACATACCTTACCTCAATTTTTTTGTGATCATCAATAAATAGGTAACTATAATTATGTTTGGTATATACACACACATATATATCACTTTATCTTATTCTTTGTGTTTAAGAATACATATTGTAATTAGAGCTTAAATATTGCACACCAAAGCTCTGCACATTGGATACAATGCTGGAATGAAAACTCTGCACTTCAAGGTTAATGGATTATGACCTGGCTATGTACCTCCAATGCTCAAACTTTTATGAACTATGAAGTAATAAAGCCATTTTACTGTTTAATGTATTTTTTATTTACTTTTTATAATAAATTAATGGCTAGATAAGATTATTTATTTTTAAAAAATTATATAATTAATATTAACTCCAATTTTTGAAACATATATAATTATTATATTAAAGTTATATATATATTTAATTTATAATAAACAATACGAATGAGGAGATAATATTCATATAAATAGAAATAACCGTTAACTTTTGATGTTACCAAGAAATTATAAATTATTACTATTTACATGAATTTCTTGACATTTCTATTGTTTATTATAATAATAATCTATGGAAATATTTAGTTCAATATTTAATATATATATATATAAAGATTTTGAAAATAATAAGTATGGAATATCTGAGTTGTGCTTAAAGCTTATGTAAAGTTTCATTTTCATTCTTTCCCTTCTATTCAAAAAATTTATTTATATATGTATATAAAATGAAAATCTAAACTTATATATCTTTGTAAGTTTTTATTTAGATTTATAAATAGATTATGTGATCATTTTATATTCTTACACATATTGTTAATAAGAGTACCAAACTCTTCATGTAGTAGTGCCACCAAATGCAAGCCTTCCTAATCAATGGATGCTGGAAAGTTTATGCATAAAATCCCTATCCAGTGCCTACTTATACAACATGCCCAGGCTAGTTTCTAGCTTATGGTTGCATTTGATCCTAAGATTTAGGTGCAGTGCTCTCAAATCCCAAGATTCTTCACTGATTAAAGCCACAAACTAGAAACTAGTCTGAAGATGTTGGATGAGTAGTACTAGATAAGAATTTTATGCACAAACCTTCCTGTATTCATTGAGTATAAAGGCTTGCACTTAGTGGCGTTACTGTATTGAGAGTTTGGTATTTTTATTAAAACATTATATTGTTATTAAAAATTAATAATAAGAATTAATTTATTGGCTAACATATTAAATCTCAATTTTTTATGTTGTACAGTTTTGTTTGTGCAATATTTTAATTAAGTTTTACTCTATATATAATTATTAAATTGTTTTTTATGTATAATATTTAATAGACTACCATTTATATTTTATTCTCTTGTAAACAGTGTGTGTCTATATAGTCAATTTATTAACTATTCTCGATATTTTTAAATATTTTGAATTGCCAGGCATTTTCAAAAATAAAAAGAGAATTAGGCATGAAATTATGTTTTTGTAGGAAGTTTCATGCAATGGTGAGCTCAAAAAGATTCTGGATTGATTTTCAACTGAGAAAAAAGAGTAAAAATTTCAATTTAGTCATTTTAATAGAATTCGTGAAATCGCCCTTTCACTGCAATATACAAATATCACCCCTCTTGTAGTTGACAAAACCTGATGAGTATTTTTCTTTTCATTCACCATTTTTTTATGATAGACTGTTGAAAAGATTTTTCCCTACAGGGTGAATAAATTTAAAAAATGGTATGGGAACATTTATATATAAGTAATAATAAGTAATATTAACAAAAAGTGTTCAATTATAAAAAAAATCTTAAATGCAATAATAATAATAATAACAACAATAATAATAACAATACTAATAATAATAATAATAATAACAACAACAACAACAATAATAATAATAATAATAATAATAATAATAATAATAATAATAATAATAATAATAATAATAATAATAATAATAATAATAATAATAATAATAATAATAATAATAATAATAATAATAATAATAATAATAATAATAATAATAATAATAATAATAATAATAATAATAATATAGTGACTGAAGGGAGCTTAAAAATCTGGATTTAAATGTCCTTTAATAATAATAATTAATATAAAATTCAATCTATATGCCTTCTGCTGCACTCACTGCATCTTTACCATTGACAACAATACCAAAAGACACCCAGTTACATTCATCAATAAGATCTAACAAATCAAAGCTTGGGACAATAATATTGCATCCCAAATATATTTTTGCTGCCACATGGTCACTACTGAAACAATCATCCAATAATCACATTGTATAGCATTCAGTGGTACTATCCATTACTCGCAACAAATCTCACCTCTCACTGCCAATCTAATTCTACTCTGAATTGGGTTTGCTCTTTGTACAGCACCCATAGCTTGATTTTCTGCTATATGAATTATAAGTTATCTCCCTAGTATACTACAAGATTAACAATTAAAAGAACAATAATCAAGATTAATTCAGTGACTGTAAATAACTTCCAATATGATGCAAATTTTACAATCTTAGGTCATATTTATCTATCTAGGAAGTTGAGTTTTATATTGAACTGGTTTTTTTTTAAACTTTAATGAGTAAACTTGATATTCATCTCTGTATCAAAAACTAATAATAGCATTTGTAAAAAAAATATACTTGAAACTTGATTATTATAACCCTTGAAATTAATCCATATAAAAACTTGTACAACACGTTTGCAGCTGTAATCCTTACAATCAATGTTAAATAATGCTATGTAACCCAAAGGATTAATAAAGATTATTGTTGAAGCATAATAATAAGAATAATAAGAAGGATGAACATGATGATGGAATATTTGTGTTTCAATAAGCCATATGGCGTTTGAGCTCCAGAATTAACAAATTGAGCTGTGATAGATGGATTTTTAGCTCTCTATAATCTAATGCTCTACCACTGACATAAACCACATACAAAAAAACTTACCAAATAATTTATCACGCTAGAGGATTATACAACGTCCAGGCATCGAAAACAACAGAGTCTAATTGTGATCCAAAAGCCTCTAGCTCTCGAGTCCGCTGTTCTGACACTGCATTAAACCACGAAAATTCAAAATAAATAGGAAATAAAAAAAGATATTAGCAATTAGTCCAATGGTACAGTGGTAAGTCTAAGAAGTGCAAGCGTTTAGAGATATTAATTTGACCAATGAATTGGATTCTGATTTTCGAAAATCATTCGAGTATTTTTTCCGGAAAACCATGTGATAAATAAACAGAAAAAATGTAATATATATATATATTGATGAGATTTTATTGTCTTTACATTTTATAATTATTTATAAAGAAACAATATGTAAGATTTAATTGATGTGAGCGTGGGTGCGGTCGCGTGCAATATGACTATTTTGTACTAAAAAATAATATTGTTATTAAGCTTTTCTTTCAACTACATCTTAGTTTAATATTTTTGAGCCTTAAGGATGTCAGCGGGCGTCGTAATATTAAAGTACACTTTCCAAAGATATATACCAGAACTTCTGTTAGGCTACCTTGTAATTGATCAATCCTAAATCGTGATCTTTTCTTTTTAAAATTTACTTTGACGTTCAGTATATGTTTTAAGAGTTCACGACTTATTTTTAGAATAATTAATAGCGTGACTTGTGGGTTGCAAAAGTAATTGAACTTTAAAAGATATTTACCGCTTCAACTAAAAAAATACAAGAAAAAGAATATTAATGAAAATTGTAAACATAATTTGATGTAAATAGAAATGATTGCTTTATAAGTAAAAAATATATAGACAAACATTTTTCCTTCGATCTCAGACTTTTACGTAAAAATTAAAATAATAGGCAAAATGTAAAAGCCGGTTTTTATTTTTGTAGAGATTAAATGATTTACAAATAATCTAAAAATATATGTTAATAAACATGTAATATTTTGATCTACTGTTAATAAACTTTTTTTCTAATTAAATATTAAAAATTTATTTCTATTAAAGTTGGTTTTACGTTTTCATTATAAAGTCAAGAATCTTTTTCATTACTATTTTAAAAAGAAACGAGTTACAATTAAATTATAGCCATTTGATTAATAATGCTAAAATAAAATTGTAGTTTGGTATTAAAAGAAGGGGGGAGGGGTAAGAGAAAACAAAAAATTTTGTAATTACAAAATTAAAAAAAGATTCTACTGCGACGACAAAAATTAAAAGGATAATGATATATTTGTGGTGAGATTTAAATTTGTATTGTCTATTGCTGAATAGTGTTAATATTACAGCAGGTCTATTAAAGACAAAATATATTTTTGGAAACTTTAATCAAGTATTTATAAGCATGGTTAATTCGAAGTGAGTGCGGGCAAAGCAAACGTACGCAATCCAGCGCTTAGCAAGAATCATCAGTAATATTTTAAACATTATTTTTAATAACGAAAAAAATATTAAAATACAATAGATTTTTAAAAAAAAACAATAGCGATAACATGTCGGTCTATAAATTTCAAATATTGTCGCACATATTTTATGATGATGTAATAATAGCAATCTGTCAATTTTATCCAGATTTCCATTAGTGATACCGGTATCCATTTTTTATCTGTTTAAGACTAATATATAAGGCAAGTATAACTAGAAAAATAAATTTAATAAAACTATATTCTACATTACAATATATTGCATACCTTCTACACATAACCCACAAATATTTTAGCTACTCATATTGGTGAAAAAAAGTTATTTTTTTCCCTTTAGCTTATAATGGTTTGACTGTGTGAAATCATATAGTCTTTGGGTTTTGAACTTTTTACAGAATATGTGAAGCATTGGTGGTGGGTTCGCTTCTCAGCTGAGGCTATGACACAGGAAAAAAAAAACTTTCATAAATACCTTGTTTAGCAAGAACAATTTGTATACTGCACCGGGTTCCCCACATTGAATACTTTATTTTATCTTAATATCTTTATTTCATCTTAAATATCTTAACTTTATTTTATCTTAAACAATTTACTTACTATATTTTTAATATTTTTTTATATCTCTTGATTTTATTTTGACTTTAACAAAGTTTTAACATTTTTACTTTATTTTTAACTTTATTAAACTTTTGCTTTGATGAGCTTATTATCAAGCCCTTTACATATTTATTATTTATACTTCTTTTTCTTCTAGTCATAACATTATTTATTTAACAATATCTTTTATGTTTTATTTATTTAACAATATCTTTTATGTTTATCATTTCATTCTTTATTATATGACCTTTCTTTTATTATCATTTATGTTATGCAATTATTTAATTATATGTTTAATATTACAGAAGTGGACTGGTACTTCAAGCAAAGGGGAGAATACCATTGATAGCCTAACCATCAACAATACCCATGGCCAGATTGAGGCTATATGAAGCATAACCACAACCCCATTTCCTAACTATATCCCCATCTCGACTGCTGTAACAAAATCCTGCCATCTAAAGCATTTTATTTGTTTTGAGAATCCAACTCAGACATCAGCTGACCATATGTTATATAGTTGGCTCTGGTGATAGGCACACCAATCCAGCACTTGAAATATTCCAAACTTGCTCCTATTCTTAATCAGGGGATGCAGTGCATTTAACTTAACATATTAGATATTTATTGCTTAAAAACAATGGTGATGCAATGACAAGAGAGAGAGTAGATAAAATAATAATTAAGCAAATATTAGTATTTGTTCATGCACCCACATATTTAATATAACATAACAATATAAAATTTTTCATGAAAAAAATATAAATGATTAGTTTCAGGCTCAATTTTATTATAGTCCATTAGAGTTTCTTTCATTAAAAAAAAAAAAGTGTCTAGACAGTTATTATTGAAAATATATTTATCTAGGTTTTTTGTGACATTAAGATGATAGTTCCTTTGATTTGTTTTTCATTGATATGGATTTTCATTAGTGTTACTTTCCATCCAATTGGCCTTTTGGTCTCCAATGATGGTTTCAGAGCTTATATTCCATTCTTTGACTTGACAATGGGAAAGAGAGAGAGTATGCAGCAGCATCTATTTCACCATTTAGGCAGTTAGTTTTAGGCATTGGTTTCAGGTATAGACAGTTGATTTTACTGAAGACTTGAGGCATGAAGCTCAGCTGAACCCTGCTATGGCTTTCTAGCAATGCATGAAGCTAATTTTGTGGCTTCTGCATTAATACTAATCATAGAAGTAATGACTAGCTCTATAGTGCACTTAGATTTCTGAATCTAGATTCCTAAATGAATCAAGCAATGAATAATGATATGAATCTCAAGAAAAAATATCAATATCAAGAATGGAATAAATCAATAATGGAATGTAGACTGGAATAATATAACAATAGCCAGCTGCAACTTTTATACTTTTCCACTCATTGTTTTTTTTTTATCTTAGCTTTAATTTTTATCATAATTTAAATCTATTTTTTAATTAAATTTTACACTTTTCTTTAATCTAATCTTTTTTCTAGATTAATCTGATATCTTATCACATTTGTGTGGATGAGATAGTTTACAGTTTTTAATTAATTCAATTATCAATTTCAATTTCATTATCAGCCAGAAATTTTACTGGCAGTCCAAAAGTTTACTTTTACTAATTAATTAATTAACTTTTTTATTTTAGATTTTTCACTAAAATTTATTTTTAGACATTTTATTCTTTTAATTTCTTTTAGCTTATAAAAAAAGGATAGTTTTAAATCTCTATTTCTCCTGATTTTTTTTTCTGTCTGCTCTTAATAAATAATTTTATTCTATTTTAAAAGAACAATATAATGCAATCTTTTTATTTTACAAAATTACATTTTAAAATCTAATTTTTAACTAATTATTTCTTTAACTATTCTTTTTTTTCTTAATAAATCTGATCATTTATTTTTAAATTATAAAATATGTAACACAGATAAGTGTTTTAGAACATATATCTTGCTAGCATTACAATACATAAATATTGATTACCACATGAAAATGCTTAACATTTATTAGACCATAGACTAGAATACTTCAAGTATAAAGTGATAGCTCAATTTCAAAATTGTAGTTCTTTTTTAATAATTACGAAATTTGATATTTATATATTCCACAACATATTTCTATAAAGTTTATACACAGTTTTTAAATTTCTAAGCTGCATTTTTTTGGCAATAAATAAGTGCCAACAATTATTATTGCTTATATGAGTAATTATTAAATAATAAATTGCCAATATGGATCTTCAAAGTTATGGTATTGAAGTATAAACTCCTTAATGAGTTATAAACATAAGTAATTCTGCTCTGGGTTAGTAAAAAAAAAATCCTGTCTTATTTTCTGATAATGGTTCTTTGATCAGTGGCTTAATTAAACTCAAACATGCTCCATTTTCTATTTGGGAGAATAATAAAGTGAATGTAAAACTTTATTAGTAATACATCAATTTAAAAGCAGATGTTTGATAAATTGATAAGAAAAGTAAAAATAATCAATAGAATAAAATTTCAGAGACAATATAATTATTTGTATATCATAGTCTCTTTAGATCTTTTGTGACTTATTGAAAGGAATTATTTGGACAAGAAAATGACATCATAATCTTATTAAATCAGAATGATTTAATGATGAGTTTTTAAAAAGATAAGAGTAAATATTTATGTTATCTTTTGAATAATACCATAATTAAGATGAAAGTTTTGCTGACATATCCATCCTAATACTCACTTAGAAATAAAGATATTCCTCTTAATAAAATTAATAAACAAAGGCAAAACTCCCCATACAGTAGTGCCACCCTGTGCCAAACAGAGTAATCAAATGATGCCAGAAGGCTTGTGCATAAAATCCCTATCTAGTGCCTACTCATCCAATATCCCCAGACTAGTTTCTGGCTTGTGGCCTTTGTCAGTGAGGAGTTTTGCCTGTTTTAATAACAGTTATGTGCTAGCATAAGAAATACGGTGATCATGTGGAATCTCAAGTAATGGGTTATTTCCAGAAATTATATTAGATCTCATCTAGATAAATGATGAAAATAAGTTAGGCCATGATCCAAAGTTATATCACTATAACATGTAGTAGAATTATGTTTCAGCCTATTATTGCAAAATATTATATTCAGTTTAAGAGAAATTCTCCTCTTGTATAAATGACAAGTTGGATATACTGCTTAGATGGATTAAACATAGATACCATTCTTTTAAAAACATTACATCTTTATTAAGAGTTTTTCTATTTCTGAGAAATTAAAAAAAGCCATCAGCATAATTGAATTTCTTGTCTTCTATTTTTTGAAAGATTACTGATAAATATATTAAATAGAGGGAGTGAATTAAACTCTGTGGAAGAGCAATCTATAAAACTGTGTATTTTTTATAGTAATCATTTATAACAGCAGTCATAAACAGAGATTAATTAAATAATGCATAAAATATTTGGTAACCATAAAAGAAACTTATGGATAGTTTTTAGATGACTTGATTAATTAAATAATCAAAACTTAGGTGAGAAGTAAGTTAAACACCTGAATAACTTTTTCCCACAAGATGTTTAAAGTATTGATGAATTACAAAATTTCTGTAAAAACCCATTTTTCACTGTGCTTTATTAGTATTGGGTTTTAGATAAGGTTATGATTTATTGTTTTTGAATGTTTGAATATGCCATAATGTTTAAATGTTATAAAATATGATTATCAGAACTCAGCCAATGAATGTTAAAATGATAGGATATATAAAAAAAAGTTTTCCAATTTTTTTGTAACTATAGAAATCCAATATGAGATCAAAGTCATTCCACATATTCTGTTGAGAAAAGTTACAGGATGTTTGACAATAAATGAATATTGTGCTGCACAAACATGAATGAGTATAATAAATCAATTGTTTATATGGAAGAATAGTATCAAGAAGATCATTACTAAAATGAATAGCCAATAAATACATTAGTAAAAAATATTTAATTATATAATCTTTACAAATATACAATGTTCAACTATATAAAATAAATCAAATCAATTTTGGAAATAAATACATAACCTACCCAAATCTGAAAATGGTGAAAAATGCCATTTGCTTATTTTTCAGAATTTCTTTTTTTTCGTAAGCATTTTTTATAAGTTTATAGTGTACTGGTCAAAACATGTATATTCAATGAGCTGGAACTCACAAACTGTACTTCAAATCCAGTCAAGCCCGAGATTTAGGTCAGGGACCAGCCTGACACACTCTCTAAGCCCCAGATCAAACACCTAATGGATAACATAATAGTGATGGAACATGAGAATTAATTTTAATCCGGCCCACTAGCAAAGCGGAGAAGACAATGAGACATCTATTAACTATGACTAAACTAAAATATATATATAAGCATGGCTGTACTTTTGGAAGTGGAGAAAAGAGGAATTCGAACTACTCAAATAAGTTAGACAATAAAAATATAGTTTAATATAATGACAAATTATTATACATTATGACTTAATTGTATACATTAGTATGTGCATTTAATGAGCAAGTGGTAGATGATTACATCATGTCATTCATGCTATATTTCTCATATGCTCTTTATTAGCTAAATAATATATTATAAATAAACACACATCTTTGGTGGGTCAAATATTAAGATGCCAATCAATTATTAGAAGATTACATAAAATTGCTATTAACGCTTTGATTTACGGTTCTGAAACATGGTGACTAACATTATTTCGGGGAGAGTTCTGGGATTCATTACAGATATAATACAAACTATTTTCTTGCCATTACAGTCGTGAAAATAAATAAAATACATTTGAAAAATATATTTGATTAGATGACAAAAATACTTAATGAAAATTCTGTTAGCACTGGTAAAAAGAACACTTTATTTTCCCCAAGGCAAATAGATACTCTTAAATACAGAAATAAGTTACGATGGTGGGATTGTATAAGACTGAAATAAATTTAATTAATAAAACTAGAAGTAGTTGGCATTTATATATGTTTTAAGCAGAGTGCAATTTTATTAAAACTGAGTCATGAAGCAAAAGAAATAAATATACAAAGAAGTTTGCGGTGCTGACATTATAATCAAGAAATAACAGGAAAAGTTGTGCTTCTGGACAAAAGATGAAGTGGATAGGCATGCCGTGGTCATTGCCGATGTGCAGGCCTTTTTGTATGAAGAAAGTGGATAGGCATAGCATGTGCCAGACTTAGGGAATCATCTCCAGAGGCATTTTTATATGAAGAAAGTGGATAGGCAGAGTGTGTGCCAGACTTATGGAAATCACTGTCAGAGGCCTTGTTATGTGAAATAAATGGTCCTGGGAAGATTAACTATCCTCAGGACAAGGCTTGAGAAGAAATCTATGGGTTTGAACTTGTCATAACCCCCAGATTAAGAAGCACATATATATATATATATATATATATATATATAATCACGAAGATAAGGTCAAATGTCAGTAACACAGTACAGG
Source organism: Epiperipatus broadwayi (assembly GCA_028023455.1). Taxonomy (NCBI): domain Eukaryota; kingdom Metazoa; phylum Onychophora; class Udeonychophora; order Euonychophora; family Peripatidae; genus Epiperipatus; species Epiperipatus broadwayi. The sequence goes on from JAQFVV010006207.1 coordinate 15,843,558, forward strand.
TAAATGAGAAATGTCACTAACGACATTGAATAAGTTTTACAGCTTTAAAAATAAATGACCCTAGTTTGAATGCCATAATTTATACAGATAATATGCTATGCAGTTATATATAGAGAGATTTCCCTAAATAAAATATACGTTAAGATTTTACCTAGTAAAAGAAACATTAAGATTTACCCCCTTCCCTTTTCTGTTATTTAAAATAAATAAATCCCACCATTGATTTTACAGTAACTGGAATATATAAGTACTGTATTTGATATTTTAAGAGTACGTAAAAATAAAACTAGAAGTTATAGAAAAAAAACTAATTGGTCACCTTTTCAGAATTGAATACCATTTATAAAATAAGGTTTCAAAGTGTTAATTAGCTTGAGTTCTGGATTCACCCCAGGTAGAAAATCCAGAGTTAAACAAATATATTTTTTTGTACTAAAACATAAATAAAATGTTGGCTCATAAAACAATCTGGCAAGCGTATTAATTAACAATACATTATATTTTTAGGGAACGTTAAATCCTTAGTTAATGGAGATTTAATTGAAAGACAAAAAGGATTTTAGAAATTACGTTCACCAGGTTGCTGGAAATTGGCATATTAATAATAAAAGCATACATATAAAATCAAGTAATAAATAAATGATGGCACCAAAGTTAATGAAAGTTAAGAGTATATGAGAGTTAAATTTTTAGAAATGACTTAAGAGACAATTACATATTAAAACAAAACAAAGTTAAATCACATATTAGAAGAAATCTTGATAGATGAATTAGGCTAGATTTAGTTTGAGGTGACAGCTTGAAAAGTTACCTTGCAATTTTAAAAATCCAATTTAAAGTATGGCACATGCACAGCAATTGAAATGCAAGTTTTTCGGTGGCAGCAAACTTCTATTAGCATTATAAAAGTCTTAGGTCAGGCTTTTACTTCTTTCTTGGGCAGCAGAATGGTATGGCAGCAGAAGGTGATAACCCAACAGGGTTGAGAAGGGTGGTGGACTTATTACTACATCATTTTAAGTTTCATAACGATGAATAGTATGTTAACAATACAGTTCTCTCAATAGTAGCTAATCTGTCTCTGATTTAAAATCCCAGCCATTTTATACTCTGTTCAGGTATTTCTGGAATGCTTTTAATTACTTAGTTTTAACTTTAAAATCTAATCTCTGTTCTAACAGAAATTATTACTTTTTCTTTATTCATTGTTTTTAAAAGATGCAACTGTAAGATAATGTCCAAAAATAAATTCAAATCTATTTCCAGATTAGAAATAGATTTGACAAAAATGTTTATAACAAAAGAAAATCTTTAATCTTAATCCCATTTTAAGTAAAAACTTTAATTAAAAAATACCTTCCCCAGATTAAAACAATAGTGTTTCCAACCTTTTAATTATTTTTGGACAATTAACAGTTGCATCATCCATATTGGATTTTATAAAGTACAGTTGAATCGGAAAAAAAAGTACTTTAAAAAGAAAAAGTTGTATAAATGACATATAATAAAATATTTTAAAAATCAATATTTTGTTAATATTTTGCTCCTATATATATATATATATATATATATATATATATATATGAGCCGCACCTATAATACTTTAATAAAAAGAACTAATAATCAATAAAAAAGAATTAATAATAATTTTAAAAAAATATTACTGAAACATTAAAATTTTATAACTTAAGCGCGCATCTCAAATATATACATAAAATATATATGCATGACAAAAAGAGAAAGATGGGATATAGGGTTTAAATACAGGTTAGTAGATGGAACTATGAAGCTCAATCTTAAGCTAAGATTGACTGCTTCAATAGATGTAAATATATTTCAAAAATTATGATATTGGTTGATTGAGAATAAATAATAACAAAATTTATAACATTTATTTACTGTAATCAAACAAATAGTACACATTATTTCAAGAATCTTCAATAGATAGATTAGATTATTAGTCATATTTACATATTAAGACTACATAAAAATACTATAATAAGACTAACTATCATAGACCAGTTAGACAAATACCTAAAGCACAAACTTTAGAAGATTGTAATGCAGATCTCAAGAATATTTATATAAAGTCAAATCTGACATGTTTTAAGAGTCCAATTGTCTTGCATTTTGTTGCTTTAAATTAGACTTCTTAATATGTAAAAAAATTGGTGCTAACGCTGAAATTATGACTTTTTTATGCATGTAAGGGTTTTTTGGTATTATTATTGTACTGACATTTTGTACCTGCTATTCTCTGTGTTATGAAAGTAGTTCTATAGCTGAAAACTGTTACTGCTATTTCTAGCAACCTTTACCATTCAAGTAACACTGAAATATCAATGCTATAAAAAAGAAACAACACTTAGAAAAATTCAAAAGTTATCTTAATTTTTATTTGTGGAAAATGTCTTGTTTTAACAAATTACAATCATTTATATAATTTTACGATTTCAATTAGTCAGAAAATACAACCAGATGTTTTATTTTGATTGTTTTACAGAAGCAATATCAATGTTTTAACTTGTTAATCTATGTGTCAAACATCTCATACACTGAAATACTATAAAACATTAATAATGGTACTTGTCGGTAGTACTTATAAGAAGATGAACCAATATTTATTATAAAAGACTGTTACTAATGACTATTTGTACAGATCAGCACCTTCATTTTTAAAAATAAGAGATCATCTGCAAAGAGTAGCACTTACAAATAAACATACTCAATACACATTAGGTGTCTGAGACTAATCTAAATTCCTGTCTACAATGTATAGACTACTTTAGAAAGTATTAAAACTAAATGAAGTTAAATTGGCACCATGTGCTACTTTTTAGATGTGTTTTAGTGTCATATAATATTTTAAATAACATAGCTAGTCCTTGCTCACGTCTAACTTTTAAAGAATTTTGATTTCTTTACTTATGGAACCAATATATTATAACGATCGAAAATGGAGTGAAGATTGGATCTACGTATCTCCCACTCCCCGGGGGCCTTTTACTTAATTTAATTTAAAAAAATTTTTAGGGTGGGGGATATGGGCTGTTAAAAATTCACTTTTTTTTAATATTTCGATCGTTTGGCCCAGAGTCAGTGCTTATGGGGGGATGAGGAAAAAAAATTTATTTTTTTATTTATATCTAAAATAAATAACTGCCAGAATAAATAAAATAACTTTAAATTTTGAGGAATAAATTCCATTTTAGATTTTTCTTTATCTTTAGTTTTACATTTAAGTAAATTACAACCATGAGTTTAATATTTATTTAGGGAGTCGAGTATGAATAGACTACATAGATCTGCATTTGAAAAGAAAATATTCTCCCTGTTACCTTAGGCAACAAATTTCGCAATCAAACTGGCCATCCTCTGTACATTTATGTATCAATGTAGCATGAAAATATGATGACACAAAATCTTCTGCAGGATGCGAGACATTGTCTCTCCACCAACAGGAATGCCATCTGTTGGCAAGAGAACAATAAACATAAAACTCCATAGGAATGGACGCAGTCCTTGCCGTCTACAAACCCATCCATAGGCAAACAGAAGGGGTGGGTATATATATCCTGCCCTAGGGTCTCTACTACTCTACAATTACACAAATTTCCAATCCATTGAACCAATTCAACTATGAAATAAATACCTAAGATTACCCTCCCTTATATACTTCAAACTTTAGTTCTGCCGCTATGGTTATATGAAGGAGCCATGTTTAATATTATTCAATTTAGTTTTGTGGTTAATTTTACAATGAGAAACCTCAAGTATATAGCACAATAATTGACATATGATATCTTAATATTTATGTTTCTATGGTTATATAAATAAATTTTTATTCTCCAATAACTATCCAAATATATTTTTGATACTCATTTTCATGATGAAGCTAATTTGTTATTCATTGCCAGGAATGTAATAAAAATCTGTCACATAGCTTGCATTACCAATATGTAATATATAAAGAGCCTGCTAATAGCTCTGAACAAGCTTATTTATTTTATTTTTTATGATAAATGCTACAAGAGATAATACCTGAAGCCTTTATTTATGATGGTTCTCATCCCCAGATCAATTTTGAGCTATGGCTCTCATCAGTGAGGGGCTAGAACATGAGATTCAAAATATTAACTCAAGCCAAGCATTTATCTAATTCTTAAATATTAAGAAAAAGATCTAAATTTCAGACATGTAGGTGTCTGAAGATTTAGATCTTTTTCTTAATATTTAAGAAGTAGATAAATGCTTGGCTTGAGTTAATATTTTGAATCTAATGTCTTAGATTTTCACTGACGCAAGAGCCATAGCTTGAAACCGGTCTGGGGATGGGAACCATCATAGATAAAGGCTTCAGGTATTTTCTCTTGCAGCATTTATCATAAAAAATAAAATAAATAAGCATTTTTAGAGCTATTAGCAGACTCTTTATATATTATATATTGGTAATGTAAGCTATATAGGCCATGTGATATGTGACAGATTTTTATTAATATTATAATTTTGCTATTAGGGCTTTGTCTATATTAAATTGCTAAGCCTACTAATATATGGGATCACTGAATTTAGTTCAGGCCCATGTAGTTTCTTTAGTTAAAGAACTGAATTTGAAGACATGTAGGTGTCTGAAGATTTAGATCTTTTTCTTAATATTTAAGAATTAAATAAATGGTTGGCTTGAGTTAATATTTTGAATCTAATGTCCTAACTCCTGACTGACGAGAGCCATAGCTTGAAACTGGGATGGGGACCATCATAGATAAAGGTTTCAGGTATTTTCTCTTGTAGCATTTATCATAAAAAAATAGAATAAATAAGCTTGTTTAGAGCTATTAGCAGGCTCTTTATATATATTAAGTGTTATTTCTGGGAGCTTCCATGTAATAAAAATATATATTAGCTAAATAGTTGATATTTCAGTACAATAACATGTATTTTTCTTAGAGATTTTTTTCTCAAATCATAAGAATGTCTGTGGTGAAATTTAAAAGCGTTAATTTTTTCTTTTGTTATTTTCTCCTCATTCCTAAATTCTATTGGTTGAGAAATTTTTAAAATATTTTATTCTTCAATAGATTTTCCAAATATTGTTAATTTTTTTAATTCACACTTTTCATTTATGCTCTTAGGCCTTTTAAAAATCTCTAAAGCTTCCTTTAGGAGCCTCCAATCATATTGTTCAATTTTTGCCAGAATGTGTTTTAATGAAGTTAATGTCATGGTTTGTTAATTTAATGGGTGAATAAATGGCTGATGATTAAGCTTTTTTTTCTAACTGTCAAAATATGTTCTTTCTTACGTTTATTCTATGACTGGTCTGTCCAATGTATCAACGTAAACAAACTCCACACGGAATTTCATATACACCATGATACTCCTAAGAAATGTTATCTTTAGAGTGTGTAAATGCTTCATTAAATTTTTTAAATGTTGTGTGAATATTATTTTTCTTTAAAACATTATCAATTTTATCAGTTACTCCTTTTATATATGGTAGAACAGTCTTAAGTTTTCAAGTACCAAAATATTTTTCCTTATATAAAAAAGCCCTATTAAAAATCCTGCAATCAAAACCATTATGAAGAAATATTTTTTTAATAGCATAGATTTCTTGGTGAATTTATTCACACATTAGATTAACAAACCATGACATCAATTTTATAAAACACATTCTGGCAAAAATTAAATAATAGGACCAGAAACTCTAAGGGAAGCTATAGAGATTTTTAAAAGGCCTAAAAGCGTAAATGAAAGGTGTGAATTAAAGAAAATTAACAATATTTGGAAAAAGTTATTGGAAAATAAAATAATTTTAAAACTTTTCAACCAATAGAATTTAAGAATGAGAACAAAATAACAAAAGAATAAAATAACGATTTTAAATCTCACTATACACATTCTTATGATTTGAGAAAGAAGAAGCTATGAGGAACAGTACTGAAATGTCTACTATTTAGTTATTATATATTTTTATTATACGAAAGCTCCCAGAAATAATACTATGAATTCATTTATCTGTGAGAATATTAGAATTAATATATTTATATATAATTATTGTTAAAAGGAGGTTGCCTTGACAACTGTTTGAAATTGTTTATTGTTAATGATATTGGGATTGTCTAAGTGTTGACTGGCTTTTAATGATAACACTTTATCCTGTGTTTGGAAATGAGATTATTCAGTTTAAATAGTGTACCATCTGTAAAGTACATGTCCTTGGTTTAAGCTATGTTATTATTCATAATTAATGTGTTATAATTGTACTGTAATTGTTTTTCTATTCATAGTGCTGCCTGCTTTGGTGATACATTATAGATCTTTGATTTTTCTTTCTATCAGCATGTTCTGTGCAAATAATTTTAACTTTTTAAGAATCAAAGAAAAACCATTTATTTTATATCTCAAAGATATTCTTGATTGTGTGGGATAATTCTCAGATCTATTATATAGATTGATATATCTGCTATTGTGTTATCATTGCTATATTGGATCGAGGTTCTCATTGTGACTTGCAATTGACTCTGGATTATTACACTGGACAGAATACATGTTTGAGCACTCTGGGAAGACTGTTTTGTCTATGGTGTTATTAATTAGATGATTTAATATTACTAGAGTCAGAAATACCACATTAAACTTTTGTTTACATATCTTCTTGGTTTTTATTTCTGTTTCCGAGATATATAGTATAGATGCTTATGGTTTTGCTGCTCTACTAATATATATTTTTTAAATTTAAGTTTATAATTAAAAAATTTTAATTTGCTTATGCAATTATATTTTTATAGTAGTTTTGTTAAGTCTGTTAAATATTTTTTTATATTCCATTTTCTATTTTTTAACCGAGATTATAGATCTTCTGAGTGATAACATTGCAGTCTTTATTCAAGCAGGATGAGACTATATTATTGGATTTCAGCTATTTGTATTTTCTTGAATGGTCTATAATGCAGAATTAGGAACCAGATAAATATAAATGATAATCTTCTCATCAGTTAAATGAGATATTGTTTAGAAAATTAATCATATTATTCATATTTTTTGTATATCCAGTATACTCTCTTCTTTTTTATGAGATAGTTACTGTTTACACTAGTTCATCATCATCATCATCATTGTCAAACATTACCAATCCACTGCAGGATAAAGGTTTCTCCAAGTTCAATCCATCTTCACCCCCACACTTCTTCACTCCCCCACCACAAAACATTTTTTTTTTTTCTCCTCCTACCATCATCATCACCAACAACCAACCCACTAAAGAAAAAATCTCCCAAAATTATCCTTCTTTTCTGATCTTTAGCTTCTCTTCTCCACATCACCCCTGCACACTTTCCTATTTCATCCATCCATCTCACATGTGGTCTCTTTCTGGGTCTTTTACAATCTCTTCGAATCCAGTTTAAGATTTCAATTGTCCATCTATTATCATGTCATCTAGCAATATGTCCAGCCCAACTCGACTTCAGTCTTTTAATTCGTTCAACGTTGTCAGTAACACCTGTTTGTTTTTTTACCCATATATTGCATTTTCGATCTCTTCTTGTTACACTAGTTATGTATAAATAATTGTATACTGTCCCAGATTTTTTTAAAGCTAAAAGAGCATATTTCTATTATTTATTTTGTAAAGTAAAAAAAAAAAAAATTTTTAAAACATCTAAATAAGTCATAGTTCAGTGTAATTTTCTTCAAATTTTGTACAAATCAAATAAAATATAGTAAATTGCAGCTTTATTTCCTTTCTCTTCAGGCACAACAATTTATCATATTTCTAATTGAGAATAAGATAAATTATCAGCTATTTTTATTCTTCGCTTAACAGAGTATGTAATAATAGTGGACAGCGCGTTCAAATTGCTCTTTAAAAAAAAAGGTTTTTCATTTTTTTAAATCTCAGAGTTAAAATACTTCTAAACAATAATTGTGGTTTTATCTTTTATTATAATAAAAATAAGGAACTTTGATTTAAATATCATTTGTCTAAATTAATATAAAAATGCTCTAACAGAATATATACTTTAATATTAATTTTAAAAATCTATTATACTTTCGGTGCCTTAGAATCCTATTCATTATTATTAACACAATAATATTTTTAAAAAATCCCATTTAATTCTGTTGGTTCTTTGATTCATAGGGTGTTCATTTTGTGCTATAAAACAAACTTTTTGGACTTATCTCTTTCTATCATTTTTTATTTCACAAAATACCTCAACAGTACCGGAATCAACCCCATGTCCATGTTCCTTTACAGATTGTAATATACTAATACATTTATAGAGTTAGTTTTTGTTTTTATCAAGTAGTAGTACTATATCTTTTCTGCTTTGTTATGATATGTGTTTATATTCATTTAGTTTTAATAAGGCTTATAATTATAGCCAGTCTATAACAAATGTAGCTAACTATCAAATATTAGGTAGAAAATAGGCATGTGGTTATTCTTAGATAGGAGATAAGAAAAATACAAAAAATAACAGTTTAAACCTTTACCAACAAGAAATTAGACAAATCTGGTTAATAATGTCTTACTTTTTCTCCCTGTTATGAAAGGTTATTGATGATTACTTCATCCTTTTATGGGGCTAATTTAAAAGTTATCTATATTTTTGTAGTAATAGACAGAAATAAAGCAATCTCTAAATAATTCTCTTCAGAACAAAATCTCTTCAACATTCCTTTTATAGAGATTACAATATTCACCATATATGTGAATTATCAATTGATGAGAATTTAAGCATTTAACCTTCTGGCAAGAATAACTAGATATTTATTTACTAATCAACGTAATGAAAATCAATGATAAATCATATGAATTGACAAAATTAATTATTCAACTTAATGAAAGAGATCAAGTACAGAAAATTCAAGTTTATATTCCAAAAAAGTTTGATTAAGAAGATGATTTTTATATAGAAGTATAAAATGTTTATTATCAGATCAAACATTTTAATATTTTGTGATGTATCAGAGATAGAATTTGAAAACTAAACTGTTACCAGTAAATTTTGATCTGAAAAAAAAAATGAAGAAGAAAATAGATTTGTGAAATTTATAGAAAAAAAATCTCGATTTTATGAATTATTTTTTGACAAAAATCCAAAGCAAACTGGACATAGAAGCATCCAAATAAAGATACAACAGAAGTGAATTATTGTTTTGACTGGACAAAAACATTTATTTCAAGACTATAATTGACTTAATAGATTCTACACAGGAAGTAGCTGTCACGTTAGTCAGATATATATGTTATGAGACAAAGCTAAAAAGTCTGTATTAACAATTAAAAACCCTAACCTTTAAAAAAAATTTGAAAAAATTTAAGTTAGAATTTGCAAATTAATTAAAACATTAGTAGATTTAGATGGTAGCTCAAATTTAAATGTGTTTAATAAAAAGATAAATGGCTCTCTATTGAAGACAAATTTTCAAATGAGATATGGTATCTTATAAGAAAAGAAGGAATGTGAACTTTTAAAAATAATTCATTTTGAAAAAACAAATATCTAAAAAAACAGGTAATGGTGATATGAAAAATATAATTATCAAGGAAATCTACAGAGGTCGAGAAAGTTTTCAAAAATATAACACTATATATTGGTACTGAAGAGAAGTAGTTATGTCAACAATATAAATAAAAGTTACCAGCATATTTAAATCCTGAAATAATATATCATAATTTAAAAAAATTTAAAAAGCCGAGTAAACCCTGAAATTTTCACAATATCTTTTGAAATGTCAAGTTTTTTAATTAAAAAGTGCGCCATACAAATCGGTCTAAGAAGGGAAAAAACTTTCCCAAAAATGATGTCTTTAAAAAAGCAAATAAAGAAATTGTTGGCAAAGCTATATATTAAATGATAAACATTTACCATAAGATTGGAGAATGCAGTAATGAGTGATGATATTTAAGAAAAGTGAAAAAGATATTTAAAATTGCCGAACTATTAGTTCTCTATGAGTATTTTTTATTAGAGATCATTTTAACTTATCTACAGAAGATTTTGAAATTAAAATCAAAACAAAACAAAAATAACAAGCTGGATTTAAAAGTTATGAAAACTCAGTGATATAACAATATTAGTTTGATTGCAGTTTGAATTAGTTGTATTCCAAAGCTGTCCTGTCTAGAAAGAGGCAAGGATGGTTATTAAAACCCACTAATAGATTGATTAATAAATGTATAGACTGATGTGTGTATATGCACATATTAGATATAATATAGATGTAATTTAACTATACTGATGTAATATATTAAAGGACAATTCATTTACAAAGCTAATATTACTATTAAATATAAAGAAACAAACGCCTGTCCATTAGAGTATGAAGATTAGATATCTTAATATAAGCTGAGTTTTGATTGTATATATGTGTGGAGATGATAATCTGGACCAACTGACGAGTCCTGGATTTGCATGAAATATGTATATTGGTGATTATTTATCTTTTCAACATGTGTGTGATCAAGTGTGTCAGTCGTATGAGATAGTATGATGGTTGAGGATCGTATGAAAGTCTGAGTTCAAACCCTCTATATATTAATTTAAAAAAATAACTTATGCAATAAAAGGCATGAAAGAGAAAATAGATTGCTGTTGCATGCAAATGGGTTGTATAATTCAGGGAAATTTATTATATTTTGTAACCGTTCAGATTTGTTTACTGGAATATGTTTAAAAAAATAATTTGCCTTTTTTATAGCAATTAGAATGACAAATACAAATACAATGCATTAGATAGGGATTTTATGCACAAGCCTTCTGGCATCCATTGATTACTCTGTTTAGCACAGGTGGCAATACTGTATGAAAAGTTTTGCTCTGTTTATCAACAATTAATGTGCTAGTATAGGAGATGTGATCATGTGATGCTTAGTGGTTTAACAATATTAAAATTATAAATCAGTAATAGAAATGACAAAATTACAGAATGAATTACAGAGTTCAGTCATGATTTTCTTTTTATTTCATTTCTCTTTCGCCTCAGCCTAAATAAAAACTATTTTTATAATCCCTAATAAAATAATCATGTAAAAGTATTTACAAAAAAAAACATATCGTATAAAAAATATATTAAGTCTGGTCATTATGTCTGGATAAAGATATCATATAAAAACATTCTAATATAACTTAATATGAAGTTAATTATATGTTAAGTATTACAAACATGCCATGTTGCCAAAAGATATAAACAGTTCTGAAAAAGGGCAGTAGATTATTATTGAATCTTGAGGCTGAAATTGACAAGAGTGTTGTGCATATTGGTTCTGTGAAGATAGAAAAAATGGCTAATAGATAAGTAGATGTTAAAGGGAAAATCAATGGTTAAGTTTCCTGTGGAATAGCACTGGATATATTTCCTTTGCTGACTGTTTAAAAGTATTTTGAATACTACATTCAATGCAGCTTTCATGATGATATTATCTAGCAGAAAACTACCATGGATGACTTGTATAATAAAACACACCAGTCAAAATACCTGGAACTATGTAGTATCCAGAGACAAATGTTGACATTGCACAGAATGCAATGTGCAGCTTTTCATTTCTAATCAAGATTGTAAATCTTGAATGCAGATTAACAATGAACAATTAATCTAATTGCAGTGATATAAATAAAGAAAACAAAATTAAAAATATAAACTTAGGATTTTAAAATTGTATTGAAAGTTTCTAAAAGATGATTAAAAATAGTAAACATAATGAAAAAGATAAAAATAGAGCTTGGTACAATTAAAGATAGTTGAAAATTTTGCAACATAATTTAACAAATTAAGAACAAAAAAAAAGTTTAACATTTTAAGCATAATTTTATGCATTTATTTTAATATCAAAAAATATGGTGTTGAAAATTATTTTTTATAAATTTTTGTCGGTACTTTGGTATTATTCCTGCTATGATGTATTACTCTGGAGATATATTATTCTAAATTTATGATTTATTTAAAATAAAACCTCCAATGAATGTGCAGACAAACTTAATTGATAAAATTTGTCTGTTGATCCTGTAGAGACATTATTTTAAAGATGTTGCAAACTTAGAATAATACATCACTTGGAGTAATATATCATACTATGTGTAGTATGAAAGTTCATATTTAAAAAAAAATGGTAACATATATTCGGTTTGAAAAAGGAAAAAACACATTACACTACTAAATAAAAACTGGTAGTTAGGACTTTTTACTATGACCCTTTTTGTGAATATTTATTACAATGCTTTGTGTCCCTTAGTCAAGCATTGGTAACTGAGAGGTCAGCACAGCAGCCTTGCAAGTAAGCAGTTGCTTACAGTCAGTTGTTGCAGGTTCGCTTCCCAGCCAATGCTTTGACATATGGAAAAAAAGTCATCCTTCCCCCTCCCAGCATAATGTGGTACTTCATGCATTCATAAGCACCCGACATGTGTAATACCAAACTTCAAATCTAAAAAAAAACACATCTTATTTTCAATAATGGAGAGATGTATTCATTATGGAAAAAGGAGAAATGTGAACAAGAACCCTGAAATGTTTTTTAAATGTCAAGCTGTAACAAAATTTTAGTTGTAAGTTTAATGTTTTAATTAATATAGGGTATATGAGCACAGACTTTCAGATGACCCATCACTCTCCACTCTATCCAATAACACTGATACACTCAAGCACATATATGCTGAAAAGATAAATAATCACCAATATACGTATTCATGCTAAACCAGCAATCATCAGTTGGTCCAGATTATCATCTCCCACACATATATACTATAAGTGCTCAGATACATATTAAGATAGACAATCTTCATACTTTAATGGACAGGCTCCAATCTACTACCCACTCCAACTCTTCAACCATTCATCCAATTGATAATCTGATGATGGAATGCTCGAAGGCCACCCTGAGGCCGAGATTCTTGTCACACCCATGTTGACCTAAGGTCAATCTGAACCCCACATGTACAGGACATAATCCATTTAATACATATGCAAGGATAGGCAGACATCTCTACAATGTAATAACTGAACACAGGCTTATTATATACCTGTGTCTATATATGTAATATAGGGTATATGAGCACAGACTTTCAGATGACCCATCACTCTCCACTCTATCCAATAACACTGATACACTCAAGCACATATATGCTGAAAAGATAAATAATCACCAATAAACGTATTTCATGCTAAACCAGCAATCATCAGTTGGTCCAGATTATCATCTCCCACACATATATAATATAAGTGCTCAGATATATATTGGTGATTATTTATTTTTTCAGCATATATGTGCTGAGTGTATCAGTGTTATTGGATAGAGTGGAGAGTGATGGATCATCTGAAAGTCTGTCTCATATACCCTATATTACAAATATAGAAACAGGTATATAATAAGCTTGGGTTTCAGTTATTACAATGTAGAGATGTCTGCCGATCCTTGTATATGTATTAAATGGATTATGTCCTGTACATGTGGGATTCAGATAGACCTTAGATCAACATGGGTGTGACAAGAATCTCGGCCTCAGGGTGGCCTTCGAGCATTCCATCATCAGATTTTCAATTGGATGGATGGTTGAAGAGTTGGAGTGTGTAGTAGATTGGAGCCTGTCTATTAAAGTATGAAGATTGTCTATCTTAATATATATCTGAGCACTTATAGTATATATGTGTGGGAGATGATAATCTGGACCAACTGATGATTGCTGGTTTAGCATGAAATATGTATATTGGTGATTATTTATCTTTTCAGCATATATGTGCTTGAGTGTATCAGTGTTATTGGATAGAGTGGAGAGTGATGGGTTATCTGAAAGTCTGTGCTCATATACCCTATATTACATATATAGACACAGGAATATAATAAGCCTGTGTTTCACTTTCACTTAAATATTTTTTTAAAAAAAAAAAACATATATAAAGTTTTAGCAAAAAAAACCAAAACACAAATATATAAAGTTTTAGCTGTAAATGTATATTTTTTAAATATAAAACCATATTACTTACATATGGTGTGAGAGATGTATTATATTGTGGAGGATAAAAAAGGCACTGTAGATGACTGGACAATATAATATCTTGTAAAATGGAAAGGAAATGGTCAGTTTACTTGATATGTATTAGTCATGCCAGGGTTCTTGGTTGCCATGACATCATGAAAGAAACTTTATATAAATATTTCTGGATGCAAACATTACTGGATTAATGTCATAGCAAGAATAATACCAAAGGACGTTTTTGTATTTATAACATTTGATAAAATATGTCATTCATATTTACAGTTATTTAGATCTCTCGTTTTACATTATCCTTATAACAAATGAAGTAGCTCATCATATATATATATATCACCACACACATTCTTATGATTTGAGAAAGAAGAAACTTTGAGGATATTACACAGAAGATTCCGAAAATACTATGATATATATATAAAATAGAAATCTAAATAACATTACAATACTATATAAAAAAACAAAATTTTACTAAAACTTTTCCACAACCATGGTTTCATTTATTAATAAATAGATTTTTTCAAGTAAATTCAACTAAACATCATCATCATCATCATCATCATCATCATAATAATAATAATAATAATAATAATAATAATAATAATAATAATAATAATAATAATAATAATAATAATAATAATAATAATAATCAATTCAATTCAATTCATTTATTTACCGTACAAAACTACAGCATAAAGCCAATTACAGTATTGCACCATAACAAATATATAAATACATAAATGAGTTTAAATGACAAATTATTAATATAATTATGTGCCATATTTCAATAAAAGATATTTAACACATTTAAAAATCTAAAGTAAAATTAAATATCAGCATATAAACAATTATTATTAAGACATTAATAGTAACAAATAAATAAAAGGGATAAATATAAAGCACATAAAAAAAAATAATAATAAAATTTAATATATATATAAACAAAATCAAGTTAAACCAATCAAATCTGACATTTAAATTTAATAACATTACAAAATTGATTATAATCTAAATTGAAGTAATTAATATTGCTACAAATCTGATTATATAAAGATGGTAGCCTAAACAAAGGAGAAAATCTAAGAACATTGGAATGACAAGTTTTAATGTAACAAACGGAAGCAGACCGAGTATCATGCACATGAGATCTAATTATAACAGTAGAAATTGTATTAGATAAAAGAACTATTTTAATAACAAGTTTATAAAGATATTTAATATCTCTATATTGTCTTCTAGAAGAAAAATGAACAACAGTTTTATTTCCCAAAGAAACATATTTAGAAAACTTATTACACACTGATTGTAATAAATTACATCCCTGTTTAGAGCTAGGATTCCAAATGACTGAACAATATTCAATGATGGGAAGAACCAATGATAAAAATAATTTAAATTTTGTATCACCACTGAAATGATAACTAAACCTTAGAATAGTACCTATAATTTTTAAAGCCTTACCAATAATCATTTCCAAATGAGGAAGAAAGGATCCATTACTAGAAAATATAACTCCCAAATCTTTTTGGGATTCAACAGAAATAATTTTGTGAGAATTAATAAAATAAGAAAAATGCAAAACTTCAGATTTTTTAGAATATGAGACTAAGGAACATTTACTGAAATTAAGAGTCATAATATTTAGATCACAACAAGCACTAAAATTATCTATATCATTTTGAAGAAGAGTGCAATCAAACACAGATGTGATTCTTCTAAAGATTTCACAGTCATCTGCATAGCACAAAAGATAAGAAGATTTTAAGCAATCCTTAAGGTCATTCATATAAATATTAAAAAGCATAAGTGCTAAAATACTACCCTGAGGAACCCCCAAATTACATTTAAAATTAGATGAAATAGTATTATTAAATTTAATGTATGCAATATGACCATGAAGAAAGGATTGAAACCAATAAACAAGCTTAGTAGAAAAACCCATTTGATATAATTTGTGAAGAATAATACTGTGGTCTACTTTATCAAAAGCTCTTGATAAATCAAAATAAACAACATCAAGTCTCTGCTGGTCTTCAATTGCATGAGCTATATGATCATAAATTGTTAACAAATTAGTTTCTACAGATCTATTAGGTATAAAACCATGCTGTGAAGAAGAAATGAGTTTACTAACATTTAAAATAATTTTATTATAAACACACCTCTCAAAAATTCTAGCAATAGTATGTAAAACAGAACTACTACTACTACTACTACTACTACTACTACTACTACTAATAATAATAATAATAATAATAATAATAATAATAATAATAATGGCTTAGGCAATTTTATATTGTTATTAATATATGGTGTATCTGAACTTGGTTCAGTCCCATATGACTATTTAAGTTAGATAGCTGCATTGGAAGACATATAGATGTCTGAAAATTTCAGATATTCTACTTAATAGTTATCCATTACATAAAGTGCTGGGCTTGTCCTGGTATTTTTAATCGAATGCTTGGATATCCTAGCACCTCACTGAGGAAGCCAGTAGCAGAAACTGGTCTGGAGGTGGAGATATTCTGCAAAGCTTATTAAGAGCTTATTTGCGAGCTCTATATATAATATTTGTAATAAAAGCTTGTTAAGTTAGCCATGTGATGTATGACTTGATTTCTTTGTAACATATATATATATATAGTCTTCCCATTATTCACTTCAAAAAAGCAATTTCCTTTGATAATAAAATGTTTTGAATCTGAAGCCATCAATCTCATGAAGATATTCTTTAATGTTAAAGGAAGTTGGTTTTTGAAGTGAATGATGATAAGACTATTTTGTTTTGTATATATATATATATGTTGTATATTTAGTTGAATTTCACCTTAAAAAGGTATATTTGTTAATAGATAAAATGACAATTGTGGAAGAATTTGAATAAAATTTTGTTTATTAGATAATATTATAATGGTATATATATATAAAACAAAATAAATGTGTGTTATAGATACAAATGTAAAACTTTAATATGTTAGAATTAAATATGCACACATTAATTATATATTATAATTCGGGTGTGATATAAGAAAAATTATCTTGAATCATTCTATGACAAATATCAACAATTTATTAATTCTCCGAACATTTTCGAAGGCTTACTCTTCATTATCAAGAAGTGCAAAATCTCTTATCATTCTCCAATGATATACTGATATGCAAATATTCGAACTGAAGTAGGTGAATATGCAAATTAGATTCAGAGCACCTCCACTTGCCATTTTTTTGACAAGGCATAAAATGACTTCCTTTTGTTCAATGCATGCTCATCTGAGATTATGAAACACGCCTCTTTAATCTTCCTTTGTAAATCACTCTGCTCCCTACATAATATTCTAGGTCCATCTGGTCTGCATGAATGACCCGCAGCTTTTGCATGCTGTACAAAAATTGAAGGGTGCGATGAATCAGCTAAAGCCTATTGTATGAATACACATGTTGGGATAATCTAACTCGAACAGATGCCTTCATCTCCCCATAATATGCAGCCTGGCAGTTGTTTCCACTACATGCAATTTTGTAGACCACCTGCTGTGCTTGCACTGGAAGAATATAATCTTTGGTATTGTTTAAACACCTATTCAAATTAGGGGGCGACCAAAAACACAATACAGAACTCCAAGCAAAAGATCATCCTCATTTTCCTATAAATATTTCGGATATATGTGAGAAAAATTTGCGGTTTATCTTGTTTAACCAGATATACATAAATTTGCTGGCCTCAAATCATTTTTACATAGAAATAACTTTGTGTAGTTATGAAGATGACAAAAGAAGCAACATTGAAATTTATAGTAATGAGCTCATTACGGCACAATATAATCATCGAACCATTGATAATATAATTGAGAAATTTAAAAGAAGGCCCAATCATGTGGTTAAACAAGATAAACCACGAATTTTTCTCCCATATATGTGAAATATTTATAGGAAAATGCGGACGATCTTTTGCTCGGAATTCTGTGTGTGTTTTCGGTCACCCCCTAATTTGAATAGGTGTTTAAACAATACCAAAAATTATATTCTTCCAGTGCAAGCATATCAGGTGGTCTACAAAATAGCATGTAGTGAAAACAACTGCCAGGCTCCATATTATGGGGAGACGAAGGCATCTGTTTAAGTTAGATTATCCCAACATGTGTATTCATACAATAGGGCTTTAGCTGATTCTTCCCACCCTTCAATTTTTGTACAGCATGCAATAGCTGTGGGTCATTCATGCAGACCAGATGGACCTAGAATATTATGTAGGAGGCAGAGTGATTTACAAAGGAAGATTAAGGAGGCGTGTTTCATCATCTCGGATGGGCACACATTTAACAAAAGGGAGTCGTTTTACACCTTGTCAAAAAAATGGTGAGTGGAGGTGCTCTGAGTCTAATTTGCATATTCACCTAGTTCAGTTCGAATATTTGCATATCAGTATATCGTTGGAGAATGATAAGAGATTTTGCACTTCTTGATAATGAAGGGTAAGCCTTCGAAAACGTTCGGAGAATTAATAAATTGTTGATATTTGTCATAGAATGATTCAAGATAATTTTTCTTATATCATACCCGAATTATAATTTATAATTAATGTGTGCATATTTAATTCTAACATATTAAAGTTTTACATAATAATGGTATATGAATTTCTATTTTATTGATAATTACTAGTATATCATAAGGCAGTATTTAATTTTTAATATATATATAGGTGTGTTCTATATGTGTGTATGCATGTGTAAATATCACATAGGTTAAACTATAACATATCAGTAAATGGTACTGTATTATAATGCCATAAAAATATTCCGTTTCTGCTTATCAATAGACCATAACCAAGACTATAATAATATGCATCAATATGAGAGATAGTGACCTGGACCAACTGATGAAAACTGTTTCAGCACGAAATGCACCTTGGGGGTCATTTGTCTTTTACTATATTTTTATTGAAGTGAATTTAAAAAGAATGGGGAAATATGGAGGTGTTTATTATATTTAAATTAAGAATATTATAATAGCAAATTGACCAACTTTTTAATTTTTATTTACAAGTACCATTAATTTGAAATACTTTTGCTAATCTTATAAACAACCATCACTTAAACAAACAACAAATTAAGTCAATGTATAATAACTAAAATATATTTATCTATTATAAAGAAACATAAAGAATAATCTAAGGTATAATTTACCAATAAATGCTGCTTAGTGCTACGAAGCCTAAATTCCTAACAATAATAAAAATACTGTGTTTTCTTTTGCTTATCTAACCTTATGAATAGATTATCACTAAGACAGTATAATTTTCTGTAGTATTTAAATAAGCTAGGACTATTATAATTACATAATCAAAAAACATTCTTATTAATTTCAAATGCTTTTTCTAATTTTTAACAGTTAGTCACCATCCAGTGGTCCATGAGAAAATTTTGGTCTGCTGAAAAATCTGGACATTATTTGCATTTTTTATGTTTTATTAATAATAAAACAAAAATAATAGTCTAAGAAATTCTTCTATTTTGAATGACAATTTTTACACTTATATTGCACAATAAGACTGACGTGGCTTCAGTATTGTTGAGACCACTACAACAGTCACTCTGTTCACAAGTACTGATTCTTATCTGATGTTTTTATTTTATTTGTTTATTTCTCAGATGCTCTTTTTAGGTAATGTGACCTTAACTGCATTTTCTTTAACTGTTATATTTAATGACATCAAATAATTCGACTTTGAAATCTATTATTTCTTGTTTGATTTTAGATTTGAATGAAATAAACCTATAATGAGTATAAAAAAGCAAAGGAATAATAATACAGAAAATAATGTAACTATGATAATTGTAACAATAGTAATATGTGTTTTTCATTTAACCATGAGGTGATTAGTGAATCAGAGTGTTCACAGCCCTCAACAGGCTCCATTAGGTAGAACATTTAAACTAGAGGTGGAAAAAAAAATGATTTAAACTATTTTAAAAAAAATATGATTTAAACTACTTAAAATTTGGATTTATTCAAGAATCTGGTAGTGAGATGGATCTAGGGCCACTTTGTATTGTGTGCTCTGAGAGTTTATTCAAGTTTATTCAGTGATGCCATGAAACCTTTGAAACTTGGAAGACTCAAAACTTGGAAGACACTTGCAATCAAAACACCTGGAATTAGCTAAGAAACCACCTGAATATTTTCAAAGAATTCATGAAAATATACAAAAGCAAGTAATTGCTTTAACAAAAATGACTTCTTAGATTGTAATAAATGAAAAGCCATATTCGGTTGGAGAAGAATTAATTGCACCTTGCATGCTACAAGCATGTGAAGAGATTTTGGAAAAGCAGGCATGTCCAGAAATTGAAAATTATTCCTATGTCCACTAACAACCTGTCAATCATAGATTTGAAGACATGGCTGGAGATATTGAAAATATAAAAATGGTGAAAAAAATAAAATTTTATTCAATACAACTTGATAAATTAATGGACTTAGGTACAAGTCACTTCTTTGTTTTGTGAGGGTTGAGTGTGAATTAGAGTTACAGGAAGAATTACTTCTTTGCTCTAATTACCCAGGAGAACAATTAGCTCTGAAGTTTTTGAAGTACTTAATACTTATTTCCTGGTCCACAGAATTGTATTGAAAAACTGTAGTGGGATATGTACAGAAAGTGCTACAAACATGACTGGATATCTTTCATGAATTGTTGCAAAGGTGAATATTGTTGGTCTTCTAGACATTTTGTCTACACACTGCATTATACATTGTGAGCAATGTGCAGAGAAACAAAAGACCCCAGACCTACATGAAGTATCATCAAATGTTATTAAAATTATAAATGAAATTCAACACAAAGCACTCATTTCTCAAATAATTGAGGTACTTTGTAAAGAAATGGGTTCCTAGTATATTCACCTTCTTCTTCATGCTGAGGCAAGATGGTTGTTGAGGGAGAAAATCCTAACCCAACTGTTTTCCCTGAATAAAGAAGTCAAATTATTTTTCCAGCAGCAAAATAATCCAAAATTTCAAAAATTCTTGTGAGTACCAAACTTGTTTGTCTGGCAGATATTTTTTGTTGTTAAATGAACTAAACATATCCTCACAAGAACAGTTCACACTATAAGATAAGACAGATAGTTTTCAAAAGAAAATATTATTGTGGCAAATGCAGTTGTCTGAAGAAGATCTGCAAATGTTTTCAAATTTTGATGAATATATGACAGAGAAGGATATCAACCTGCAGGTGGTAATCATTGTTCAACAGCATGTAAAATCACTCACAGATCTGTTGGTCATTATCACCTGAAGAAAGAAGATCCCAGATATGACAATATGTGGATAATAGATCCATTTGTAGCAAACAATTTAAGAATGGATAAAAAAGAAAGTCTCATTGATCTATCATCCAATGACAGTCTCAAAGCTAAATTCCAGTAATTCTTATCAAGACCTTATTTTTGGCTCTCCATAAAAAGTGAATACACATTGCTGAGTGAAAAGCAATGAAAATTTTGATTCAATTTTCAATGACATATTTATTTGAAAAGACAGTCACGTCTGTCATGGCAATTAAAACTCAGTACCGGTCTTGGCTTGAAATAAATACAGCTCTCTGTCTTGCAATAATGCCATCAGAGTCAAAAATCCATAAACTTATTTCAAATAAGCAGAAACAAATATCTCACTAAAAATGTATAATACTTAAATAAATCTCAATTATTTTGTAATAATTAAACTAACATTAATAATTTTGTTACAACTAAACAACTTTTAAAGATTTTGTTATGATTAAATAAGCTTTTATAATTTTGTTATAATAAATAGATGCATTTTAGATTCATAAAATGGAAGTTCTCTGATCATTATTTGACAAGTGCATTTATTTTTAAAAAAACATTCTTATTAGTATTCTGTGAGATTTAAAATTATAAATGTAATGGTCTATGAGGTCTGAAA
Organism: Epiperipatus broadwayi; assembly: GCA_028023455.1. Classification (NCBI taxonomy): domain Eukaryota; kingdom Metazoa; phylum Onychophora; class Udeonychophora; order Euonychophora; family Peripatidae; genus Epiperipatus; species Epiperipatus broadwayi. Next base: position 15,865,505 of record JAQFVV010006207.1, read on the forward strand.
GGTTAGTGACCACTGATTTATAACACTAGGTCATATTTATTGCTTATTTATGCATTAAATTTTTGTGGTGTTTGTTTATAATAATTTTGCTAGAAGTGGTGATACTAGATGGACTATTAAAGTCTTAAATTGGATTACAAAAGTTTCCAAAAGACCTAGAAAGAAACCATGTGTGAGATGGATGGATGAACTAATGAAGTTTGTTGGTGCAGTATGGAGAACTTGGCGATAGATTGGAGAAACTGGATTAAATTTAAAGAAACCATCCTGCAATCAAAAAGATGATAATAATGATACATAGAATGTATCTAAAAAATGTGTAGACACAGAAGTTTGTTGGAGAGAGTTTGCTCTTTTTTCAATAAGTTAATTCGGATTCTTTTTTAGTAAACAGAACTCTGAAGAATTATTAGATATAAACATCTTAATAAAAAGCATCGTTAAAAAGTGTAAGAAGAAAATAATTATTTAGTTAGTGATATTTATGATAATCATCAAAAGAATATTTATATATTAATAGAAATATCTGTTGTGATGGGATAATGTTGTTGTTTTTTTTCATACGTCAAAGCGTTGACCGGGAAGCGAACTCGGGCCAGCTGCTTGGAAGGCAGTTATGCTAACCGCTAGGTCACCAACGCTTGACATGTGATGGGATAATGTTTACACTAAATAAAACAATTTCGACAAATTTACTTACAGGACAGATTTAACACTGTTTTATTTTTTTTTATGGGGAAGCTTAGAAAATAACATTTATGCCACAAAAACCTTAAATAACACTATTAATGTAGAATTTTCAGTAATAACAATAGATATCCTTAATATCAACAATCTGGATTACATTGAATTTCAGAGCATGAATCCATGTTAATTATAACATTTTAGCCTTCAGATATAAAGAAATATGCAAATAAACAGTCACTGAACATGAGCAGTTTTTGCTGTCAGGAAAAGGTGAAGGGGACACTGAGAGGTGTACTTTCAACAATGGATATATAATGGCAAGTGTTGATATCATTAAATAAGTCAACGTCTTACTGGCAGCTGGGTCAGCAACAACATTTTTCCAAGTCAATGGAAGATCCTTATGTATGACAAGTGTGAAGAAAAATAGTGCAAATGTATTATCATTTTATAAGAAACAACTAATACATCAAACCTGTAGTGAAGATTATTGTTGTGCAAAGAAAGAAATTGCCTATTATTCTCCTGTTTTTTTCATTATAGTATGAACCCAAGATTTATTCAGATTAGTATTGAGAGTTTAGCTAAATATGTTTGGTATACTATGTGGCAGGAGTACATATGAGATACTCTGGTCATAAAACTGGGACAATGAGAGTTAATACATGGAATGGAAGGTCTTTGAGAAGAGCTGGGAAATTAGAAAATTTAAAAAGGGAAATGAAAATAAATTTCATATTAATATTTTGAAAATTGGTATTGCTCTTTAAAAGAAATTTGGGATAGTCTCCCAAACATATCTTTGTTCTGGATAGACGTATGATGATGAGGATAACTGCAAGTCCTCATGATTTGGTAGTCATACAAGCTGATATGTTAATTATTAATAATAATAATGCAGATATAGTTAAATAATTTATAAATATGGTGAAATTAATACAATAAGGGGTAAAAATGCATATATATTTCTGTTGGGTGATTAGAATAGTGCTATTGAAAAAGATAAAGGACAATTTCTGGGAATTATGGGTATTAGAAAAAGGAATGAAAAAGTAGATAGCTTATAGAATTTTATAAATATAATTTTGTGGTTGCAAACTCTTGATTTAAAACTCATGCAAGATTTCATACATGGGGAGTTCAGTAATAGAGAAAGATCTTGATGCCATGTATATTAAGAATTACATTAAGGGTTCACATGCTCTTATCATAATATGATTATGACTAAATTAAGGTTGAATTTAAAAAGAATAAAAAGAGAGGAAAAATGCATTAGATGGGACTTCAATAAATTGAGAGGAATGGATAAAGGAAGGTTTGGTTTTATATGTAAAAAATTAATAAAGATAAAAAATATATGAATGATTCTGAGGAATGTCAGTGTAGGATTAAAGAGTAAATATTAAATATAGCAAAAAATGGGATAGAAATCTATTCAATTAAATGAAACTAAATGACCTTGGATAATGGAAAGTAAATTGAAAAAAATGGAAATATATAGAATATGAAAGAATGATATAAGGAGGAAGAGTAAAGAGAATACAGAAAAAATAATATTGAACTAATGAGAGCAATAGATTTAGCAAAAGAAAAATGGTTGGAACAAGAATGTAGAAAGATAGATGTATTTCATGAGCAAAACAATATGATCTGACATTTGATAGAATTAGAAGGTCATCTGGGGAAAGAAATAGTTGGTGAATTAAATAGTTATAAGAATGGAAAAAGATTAACTGTTAAGAATGATTTATTGATAATTATGGAAATAGTATCTTTAATATCTGTTTAAAAATAAAATGATACAATTAATTACAAATTTGAAAGTGAAGATGTTGAAGTATATGAACAAGGTATAGACATAATTGACTGAAGAAGTAATTAAATTTATTAATGAAATAAAAAATAATAATGCTATTGGATTGATAGAATACCTATAGAACATTTAAAATAGATATATAAAAAAATACTATAAAGGAAGTTGTTAGAATATGAAATTTGAAATCATCAAAAATGGAAATAAATGAAATCCTTTATGCTGTTCTGTCATATAAATTATAACAAATAATAAAAATCATGCACAATAGCTATATAAATACATATATAATAATAATAATCATACACAAAAAGCCTTTATTGGCTTATGGTTTATGCCCTTTTCAAATGTTAATCAATTATTGCAGATAGAACACCATCTAGTGTTCCATAATGGAAATTAAATAGCAACAATAACAAAATAAATATCCATTAAATATTACTGGAAAATTGTATAGGACAATATATATAAAGTTGTTTCACACACACATATATATATTATCTATGCTGTATATTGTTATGTTATATAGTCAATTCTTTGAAGTTATATTAAACCTCTATATGAAGGTTTTTTTCATTCCATACTGTTTTATTTTACTATTTTTGTTATTTTACTTCCATTATGGAATACTAGATGGTGTTCTATCTGCAAGAATTAGTTAGCATTAAAATAGATGATTAACATTTGATAAGGGCATGAATCCATTCTACTATATATGATCTTTATTATATGTTATAATGAAATTTGATATGTAATAGTGGAGTTCTAAAGATTTTTTGAGGGCTATAAGATTCCAATTACTAAAAAAAAACATGTTTGACATCAAGAGTACAGGATAATAAGTTTGCTATCTTATACTTCAAAAATAGTATTGCCAATTTTAACTCAAAGAAATTATGGGAAGGTAGAATGATTGAGGGAGAGATATTGTGAAAAAGATAAAGGAATTGATAGATGTTTTGTAAATTTGGAGAAAACATTTGATAGAATAATCTGGAATAAACTTATGGCTGCCTTGGAACAATAAAGAGATATGTGGAAAAAAGAGAGATTGTTTTGGGGCACAAAATAACCAGATCGGAGAATGATGGGCCTGAGAAAGTAACTATAGAAAGAGGAGTTAGATAAGAATGTTGTATGTAACCTAAGGCTTTTTAAAGTTATTTAGAAGACATATTAGATAAATATTTAAACTGTGAGGGAGTTAAAACTGGAAGTACAATAAAAAATGTATAAGACTTGTGGATGATATGGCTTTTATAGATGAGAGTGAAAAAACCTCTTGAATATATTGAATAAATTGGAAGCAGGATTTATGGAGTATAAAATGAAAATTAATATTGAGAAGATCAAATGTTTATGGTTGGAAAAAAATGTAAAAAGAATAAAAGTTGATATTCATGATAATATTGTTTAATAGATAAAGGGATTTAGATATTTAAGTAGTTTTTGAGTGAGGATAGAAGAAGTGAAGATGAAGTTAAAAGAAGAATAACATTGGAAAAGAAGGCATTTATCAAGAGAAAGAAAATATTTTGTGGACCTTTGAAAAAAGAATTAAAGAAAGTATTAAATGCTACATGTAACAATATTATTGTATGAATGTGAAATGTGGACAATGAGTGAAAGAATTAGGAACAAAGTATAGCTTTTAAGATGTGGTCATGAAGATAAATGAAAAAAATTAGTTGAATAAATAAAATGACAAATGAGGAAATATTGATAAGAGTAAAATAAAAAAGATTAAAGTAGAAAATTAGAGATAGAAAGAGAAATTGGATTGGACATACACTAAGAAGAAGGAATAGTGTTTTGGAGAGAATGGTGAATGGAAAAAAGATTGACCTTCTTGGATAATATAAGAAATGAAAAAAGATGGGTGGGATTAAGATCTGGACAATAAACAGAACAGAATGAATATGGAAAAATTGATATATTAGCTACATTACAGCTCTTTGGTTCTATCCCTATGGCAGATCAATATTTATTGATTGGATATCAACACTACCTAACGTTAATGAAGATCGAATTGAACACCTTGCATAAATGCATATTCTAATCAGACACTTTTTATTCATTATAAAATTATAAAAGTACATTTATAAAAATAGATAGGCAAATTATTAAAATCAAAACAAAGTATACAATTTCGGATAATCTGTAATATTCTTAAAATGTATGTTTATATAAAAGTGAGAGTGAGCGTGTAAGAGAATGATTTTCTGTATGTAGTAATTTTCTTGATAGCTAATCTTCAAACTGATAAATAAATGAATAAAAAACAATTAATAATAACTGCAATATCCTTTTTAAAATAACAATGACATTGTCATTTATATATAAAATCATAATAAATGCAACTAAACAGTTTCAAAGCTAAGAATGTCATTAAAACGTAGATATAAAGTTTCATAAAGGTAGCTATCCGGGGAATATTTTGTGAGAATGACAATCACTTTATTAGATTAAAAACCTCACAGAAAACAAAAGTAATATTGCAGATATTCATTTCAAAAATAAAAAAAATAAGATAAACTTTAAATCAAATCAAGTATACGTTACAATTAAAAGAAAAAATCTTTTAACTTCAAAAATTTTTGTGGAGGTGGTTATCTTGGGAGTAACAGTATTTTTGAGAATTTTGATCGCTTTATTAGATTTAAAAACTCACTGAATAATAATAATATAATTCAAGTATTCAGTCCAAGATTTTTTTACTTTTTATATAAGCCTTTTTTTAAAAAATAAAGTAACATATTAATCAACTATTACAAACAAAAAAAAAGAAGAAGAATCTTCTGGTAAATTGCTTTGTGATGTAGATTGTGTGGTGTCCAAGTATCCTAGGAGCAGATTGCAAATCTAATAATTGTATTCATTTAACATAAACTGAGTTGTTTGTTTTTTTAGAAAAAACAATATTTCTCTACTGGGATCCTAAAATATTCAGTTCTTAATCACACATTCTACCATTATGTTAAATCACATGGTAACCAAGGAATAAATAAATAATATTAAAATGTTCATGGTATTCATTTGATATTATGTGAAATACTGTTTTACACTATGAGATGGTTCAAAATGGTATATAAGTGTTTTCATCTAATTAAGGTCAAAACAGCTCCCACTCTAATGCCATCTGGTATAAACTTCAACAATCAGATATAAAACGTATAAAATTCTTATCTATAGTTGAAATCTTCTATATAATGCTGGCATAAGTTAGAGTTATAATAGTTATATGGGGGACTATTTGTTCTTTTTCTAAGAATTATTGGATATTAATATATATGCACTACTTTCAAACGTTTTGTAAAATTTCATTAATCATTGGAGAAATAAATCAATAATTCACCAATGATGAATGTTAACAATAGTTTGCTGAACTCATGATACTATTAGAGTTTATAGATAGTGAAATGATTTTCAGTTAAGAGTATTGCCCATCAAAAACCAATAAGCAATGGTCAATCATATACCTACTGCTGCTTTGTAGAATAAGATGTTATTTCATTGATGAATAGATACTGTTTCTAATGTAAGCAGCCTTTTCTATATTATCTATGTATTCTTTTTATTTCATTATTTTTGGTCACTTAATTTAGGATATAGTCATTATGAATTTTCCATACTTTTAGCTATCTTCCTATACCATCAACATCATTGAGTCTATGTGTTAGTGCAACCAGATTTCATGCTTTAATTACTTGTTTAGGAATTCCAAGTTTCAATTCTTTTGTTTGTATAAGCCTTTGGGGCTAATAAACTGAGAATGGGAACAAGTATTTAGTTATGATCTCTACATAAAGTAGTGCAATCAATAATGAATCACTTTGGAATTGCATATTAAATCAATTCAACAATTTGAGCAATCAATAATGAATCACTTTGGAATTGCATATTAAATCAATTCAACAATTTGAGTAGTCTTATTTGGGGATTTTTTGCCTATGATGAAATGGAAACACTTAGAAAAGGTTGTCTAAAAATGAATTTTTTATAATTCTGACTAAGCCTGCCATTTTACATTAAAGCAGTAGAAATGATTGTAAAATTATTGGTAATAATAAAGAAGTGTTTTAATTTTTTTTGGTATTGATACATGGAATACTTTGCTTGATACAAAATCTTCAAGACCTGAATAGATAATAAATTTGTAACTAAGAAGCTGTCAAGATTTAAAATTGAAATAAATATTCTTAATAAAAATTACTTCCAAAGAAAAGGGTTAACTAAAGAAGTAGGTAACAACAAGTTTTTTTTTTTTTAATGGGAAGATTACTGAATGGAAGCAAACTGTAAGGTTAGATTTGCTATAAGGTCTGATTTGATATTACTCTTAACATTTTTAGGTACTTGTGAATTTTCAAGTAAATGAAGATGGCAGCCATGTTTTTGATAAATATACAGTTTTAGGGGCCTGTAATCTAAAGAAGATGTATTATTTATTAAATTAAAACAAAATTAATAAATCAATTGTTAAATTTTAAAAAAGGAATAAATTCTGATACATCTTTTAAGAAGCTTTATTTTAATTATTTTTAACTTATAACATGGGGAGCAATGAGACATTTTTAACATTATCGTACTTTGGTTCAATTCAGCACACTTCTTTTATGACAGCAGTGGGTTTTTTTTGGGTAAATTATTAGAATGATAAAAATTTGAGATCTTCCAGTCACAGAACATGATGCAATGAACTATTTCCAAAGGTACGAGATCCTGTTCTTCTGAAAAGTGTGCATTAATGGTCACAATATGATTGCATACTAAGGCATGAATAAAGTGTAAATATTATTTTTTTTTTCATTTGTCTGTTAACAAGTTAATCCCAAAAAAAAAACTGTAAAAATTGTAATTAATTTTTCCACAATGAATTCTTTTTAGAAAGTAACAGTAATAAAAAATAAAATGCAAATATTAAATACTACATTTTCTAGCAAGCATTTGTTTGTAAACATTTTTGGGGGTTCCTGAAACTGTAGATTTATCAAAAATATGGGCTGCCATTTTGGTTTACTTGAAAACTCTCAAGTACCCATTTTATCTGTATCAACAAAATGCTAATGATATTATCAATTATTTGTGCAGTAGTACCTGCAACCATTTTAGCAATGCTTATGGGCAAAACTTAAATTTAAATTCAGGGGAAAATGCTTTATTTCTTTATTTGGATAATGTTCTTATATCAGTTTTCTGTATGATTTAGTGCAGGGGTGAAATGGAAAACTCTAGAACACAAGATTCATGAATTATATCTTAACTCTGTTGTTTCAGTGCTTAAATTTCTATGAATTCACAAAGAAAATACTAATAACATCACATGATCACCATTTCTTATGCTTGCTTATAACTGTTATTAAAACAGGCAAAACTCACTATATGTATTGCCTCTCACTTTAAGCCAGAGTAATCAATGGATGCCAGAAGGCTTGTGCATAAAATCCCCATCTAGTACTTACTTATCCAATATCCCCAGACTAGTTTCTGGCTTGTGTCCTTCATCAGTGAGGAGCCTTGGATCTGAGAGCACTGCAATATGTATAGTGAGTTTGCCTGTTTTAATAACAGTTATACGCAAGCATAAGAAATGGTGATCATGTGATGTTTATTGGCTTAAAACCAATCCAGCCTATGGTTATTAAAGAATCAAAGACACCAAAATGTATAGGTACTGAACTGAGTTCAGACCTATATGAAATGAGCTTGGATTGAAGATATTAAAGTGTTTTCAGTTTAAGACATAGTTTTGTAGTTAAGTATAGATAAAAGGTGGCTGCTGGAGGGTTGCATTAGATCCTAAGATCGAAGTGCAATGCTCTCAGACCCAAGGCTTCTCACTGATTAAAGCCACAAGCCAGAAACTAGTCTGGGGATATTATATGAGTAGGCACTAGATGGGGATTTTATGCACAAGCCTTCTGGCATCCATTGATTACTCTGGCTTGTAGTGAGTGTCAATACGTATAGTGAGTTTTGCCTATTTTAATAAAAGAAAATACTATTTGATGATGATGATGATGATTATTATTATTATTATTATTATTATTATTATTATTATTATTATTATTATTATTATTATTATTATTAACATCATTGCAACACTTTCATTAAAGACTATATTTTTCTTTTTGAAGATTTTAATCATGTATAAACTTTAATTCAAAATTAGTAGAAATAATAGCATTGGCTCAGTGAACTCAATTATTATGTTCTTATTGAATTTTGAACAACATTTAAATTGCACTATTGTGAACATTTTTATTTAGACATAAAAATCACAGTAAACAATCATGAATATGTCTCTACTTGAAACAGTGACGTCTAATAAATGAAATTACAGGTAGAGGTCAGAATGCAAAATATTTTTTTATGATACAAACATTAGATAGTTAGAAAGATATTAGGCTTGTATACTTCAAAGGTAAAATATTAGTTACATTAAAAAATAGACCCTATTACAACAATATTTGTATAAAAAGTCAATACTAATTACATCTTCCTTCACCACTTTATAATACCATTTAATAATAAAAAATATATTCCTTTATTTTTGCTTATGGTTTCAACTGCTCTGCAGTCTTCATCAGAGCTACAATTTTCAAATACATATATGACCATATAATTAGTACTCATCTCTATGTACATATTAATATATTATTTAAGTAATAATTTTGGTACAATATGAAAATTATAATTGCAGTTTGTAATATTGTAATTGACTATTTATTAGTCAACATTTAGAATAGGTGAAATTTACCTTGTTTAAAGAGATTTATTTAAACTTCTTTATATCAATAATTTCAATCTCAGTGGTCAAGTGGCAATCTTTTATGTCTATATAAATATATGGGAACAAAACTAAAGGTAAGATTCCATCTTTATTGTTAAAAGGAGGTTGTGTTGACAAGAGGTTGAGAGTGTTGATTGCTATTAATATTAGGATTGGCTAAGTGTTGACTAGTTTTTAATGATTATATAACATATTATATACAATATTCTACATTATGGATTTAAAGAATATAATTTTTCAGGATCCAGTAACTATATATTGTTATATATTTTTAATAAAAAGATTTGTATTCTTTAAAATTCATAATGTAGGCTATTGTGTATATATATATATATATATATATTAGAAACCTAAAGTATCCCAAATTCACAATTCAACCAGACTAGCCTAAGAAAATAAATTCTAAAACATATCCAATGGTTTCACTTCTAAAACAGACTTCTCAAGTGTAAATGACTACAAGATAACAACAAATTTATACAATTACCCACAATTCCATTTACATCCCATACACCCTTAATATTAAAAAAAACTTGTAAACAAGTTAGTTGCTTCAGAATCATAAATTTTTAATAATAAAAATTCTTTAATTCTTGTTTTATTTCATTTCTTTCAAAGAAGACAACCTTAGCCTCATCAAATTTAATAGCGTGTTTTGTATCTTTTTCATGGATATATAAAACAGAACCAGATATTTATTTCTAACCCTTCTTTCATGTACTCTATCATTTCATTATATATGTATTGTAATGTTTTTTTACATTTTATGTTTGATTAGTAGGCCTTAATTTAACCCTCTAGAAAGTGCAAGTTAATCAAGCTATGAAAAAGAAAATATATTCCAATCATTTACAAGTCTGGGTACCTCAAGAATGTAGCTATTTATTACAATGTACACTGCTGGCATAATCAGTTTTTTATTTATTTGAAAAAGGGAACCAGGATTATTAACCCATTAAATTCCACCGCATCGCTTCACATATTTGTAACTAATTATAAAAGTAAGATTGGGATTTACATTTCTGATCAATTAATGTTATATTAATTTTTTTCTGGGGCTTAACTGTATAAGCATGTTGGAAAAGGTAACTTATTTATTTAAATCTTACTAATAAAATAAACAACTAAAATTAAGAACATAGAAATGAAAGAGTTATATTAAAGGTAAATATTTTATTATAACAAATTAAAATATTTAAAGATAAATTATTAAATAAAATTGGAAAGAACATGTTCACTGATCCAGATAATAATGTATATCAATTAATAAATTCCAAATATTTCACATTTGAATAATTAAAACAATTCATCAGAGAGTAGAAGAGCAAATGTTTCTATGGTGTTATAAGCTTATAGTTAACGTTAGTTTGCAAACATTTTTAGTCACGAATCAGGTATGAATAATCTTACCGGTAAGTAGAGGTTACAGTAGCATACGTGTATTTCAGATGAATGAGTTTATGGTCATTGTTTTTAAACTGTTCTTGGTGTGTCCTAACGTTAGAATTGAAAGTTTCTTGGAGTGCTCTCTATGACAAAAGATGTCCGAAAAAAATTTTGCTCTGGTTCTTCTCCTGCATGATGATTTACTTTAGCATATGACTAGTAGTAGTCCTGTATATGAGTAGTCCAGGATAGTACATTTTCTTCTTCCCAGACCCAATAGAAACTGCTAGCTAAGGAAAAGACACAAGACTTTGATTGTCATTATTTTCTTCCTTTTATACTCATGATCAGTTTTTAGACCTCTCAGCGCATATATTATCTTTTGTTCTTTTATCACAATACAAGAAAATAATCTTGTACATTCTTGATTAGTTTTCAGCTACAAAGTCTTTTTTACAAAATATTTCCACCATCTTTAATTAGTGTAAAAAAGTTTTTCTCTGTAATCTTTTGCATTTGGAATTTTCTTTTATCGGGATAAATAATTTGCAAGTAGCTTATTCTTTCCAATTTTAACTTTTATTTTTAATTAAGCAGATAATATTAAACACAAAAATAACTTTCATTGCATGTTATCTAAAAAAAATAAGTCATAGAACTAGAAAAGAAAATTAAATTGCACCTTTTGAATGATCTTTAATTTATTTATTTTTTTAACTTTTTTAAATATTACCAAATGCCAATATATTTGGACCATTTATATACCATCATGCCAGGGAAAACATAATGGAAGAAATTAATCATAGAATTAAACTTGGTTGGAGTGCTTTTGGTAGAAATAACTTGATACTAAAAGGAAATATGCCTATGTGTTTGAAAAGGAAGGTTTTTAACAAATGTGTTTTACCAGTTCTTACTTATGGATCTGAGACTTGGACACTTAATAGAAGAGTAATACAGAGACTTCAGAGCACTCAAAGAAGTATGGAGAGATGCATGTTGGGAGTAACAAGAAGAGATCGAAAACGCAATGTATGGGTAAGAGAACAAACAGGTGTTACTGACCTCATTGAAAAAATTAAAAGATTGAAGTGGAGTTGGGCTGAACATATTTCTAGAAGAGATGATAATAGATGGACAATTGAAATTTTAAACTGGATTCCAAGAGATTGTAAAAGACCCAGAAAGAGACCACATGTGAGATGGATGGATGAAATAAGAAAGTGTGCAGGGGTGATGTGGAGAAGAGAAGCTAAATATCAGAAAATATGGATTAAACTTGGAGAGACCTTCATCCTGCAGTGGATTGATAATGGTTGTTGATGATGATGATGATGATGATGATGCCAGGGAACAAGAATGAAATGGTTTTGAACTTTTTTATTCATAAGTTTTAAATCCGTATTCTGTGTTTTTTTATGTATTAGTGTTACTGATAAATTTTTGTAGACTATTCACAAGTGGTGTCCAACTAAATCTTGTTTTTAGTGTTTAACATGGCAGGAATGAGAAATATTTCCACATTCACTTATGTCGTTTCTATACGTGCATAAGACTAATGATAAGAAACCCAAGTCTAAGTACATATAAGCATTGCTCATTCTTTTGATAGTTATTGGCTCATGGCACTTCGTCCACCCTTCCATTTCTTGGGACCCTGCTTTTATAACACTGATGGGTAGATAAGGATGATCTTATGTTACATACTGGCATATAAGGAAATGGGGCTATGATTTTTCTTCTGTTCAGTATCTGCCTACCTGATGACTACTTGTGATTTTTTGTTAGTTGTATAACCAGGGTTAAAGAACTATTACTTATCTCAGGTAGTGTTTTTTTCAAAGCCTTGAGTGGAGCAGCCATTGTAACATTTTTTATTTTGACTGTTTTTTTTTCCTTTTGGGTAGTTCTGGATCATGAAGGGTCCAGGACCACTCTATGCTGAAATAATTCATCATGCGGGAATGGACCAAAATGTTTGCCGACATCTTTCCTCATAAAAATATCAACCCAAAAAGTTTTAGTGATTAGCCTTAGGACAGACCAAGAACAATTTAAAATGAAAGGCCATGAGCTCTTACAATCCATAAAATAAACATGTATTACAAAACTTACCGGTAACCACAATGTTCTTATTCATACCTTGATTGTGCCCACTTAAGGTTTGCAAATTAAATTTAACTCTAAAACTAATGAGAAGCTTCAAATACAGATGGAAACATTCACTGTTTTATTATTTAATGAACTTTCTAGAAGAAATTTAAGTATAACATTAACTCTTTAATTATTTGATTAATATTATTTGGATTAGCATGTGTACATTCTTTGTAGCTTATTAATAATTCTCTTTTAAATATGATTATTTTTAATTATTCAATGTTATATAGTTGACAAAGACTACAAGGAATGTACTCTAAAGTACTTCTAATAAAATAAGTTAAATTTATATTAATATTACTGTATTTAATACATATATAAATTTGAATATTACATATATTTTGGAAAGAATACACACACACACACACATATATATATATATATATTATAAAAATAACAATCCATGGAAATATTTAAATATTTAATTTAACATATATCACTCTCTCTGGAGAAGATTAAAATATTATTTACAGAATGTCAAGAAAAACACTACTCTTTCACATTCTCACACCTATAAAAATAGCTTTCTGGGTTTAAACCAAGACCTCAGAAATTGTCAATTAGTAGTAATTGATAATTTGTTGGTAATATTAAAGGTTAAAGATTACTTCTATGCACACAGATATTATTTCATTTTTATGCTTTATTATATTAACATTTCAAGGAAATATTTAATTAAACATATATATATATATATATATATATATATAGTTAAATATATATATATATACATATATATATATATATATATATATATATATATATGTATATATTATAACCTTTAGCTTTTCCTTTAAAGCTAAATATAAAGTTGTATAGTAACCTAATAAAAAAAATCAGTAGTTTAATTTGTATGATAAATAAATTTTGTTACTACTTGATAGTTCAATATCTATCAGGAAAAACTTTCTAAATGTATTTCCAGAAACTAGTCTGGGGATATTGCATGAGTAGACACTAGATGGGGATTTTATGCACAGGCCTTCTAGCATCCATTGATTACTTTGGCTTGCACTGAGTGGCAATATGTATAGAGAGTTTTTCCTGGTTTAATAAAAGTTAAGAGAAAGCATAAGAAATGGTGATCATGTGATGTTTATCTATCAGATAAGCCTTTAAAAATAATTTTAATAATCTGTTTATAATATTTAAAATCTTATAAGTAGTTCCATTATAATTTTAAATGATTAATTTTAGAAATATTATTGACCTAAATTATTAGTTAATTTTGTTGTAAAATATTAAGATTAAAACTATTTTAGTTTAATTCTTAGACTGTATTAAAATTAAAGAATTAGAGTAAAAATTTAAAGTCAAGTTCAAACTCTCAAGACTAGAGTGTAATTATTTAAATTACCTGCAAAAATGCCTTATTTAATCTTAATTATAGTAAAAATATTTTAATTAAAAATCTTAAATTTAGTTGAGTAAAAAAAAAAGAAGTAATAATAAAGCTAGCAATCTTTATTTAAAGAATATATTAATATATGTGAAAATGCATGCCTGATAAAACTTGAATTTCTTTAAAAAAAAAATTTGTTAAACTTAATGTTAAAACTATTTTTTAACATATTTATTTTTAAAAAAACAATTTAAAATATTAAGGAAGCTTAAATAAATTTAAAAAAATAGTTGTGATTAAAGAATGTTATAAGATAATATTCTGTTTGTGGTATGTAATATTTTTTATTTTCTTATAATATTCTGGTTTTCTAAATAATTTGTTTTATAAAGTTCCACAAAGCTCTGGAAATATGCAAATTAGTTTATTTTTAGAAGTTTTTCCAGGATTCTAATAATTCTGTGAACTCTAATCAATTAGGTCAAAATGATGTAAATTAAAATGTCAATTTCAGCCATCAAAAATTGGTCACATGACAAATTATAAATAGAGTGATGAATACACTTGTACACACACCCACTTATACTTGCTTATAATCATTCACATGTTTTAAATTTGCTGATTTCAACTAAGTTTTAATTGCTTTTAATTAATTTTATTGTTTTAAAACATTAAAAGTATGATTTGCTAAATTAACTTCATCCAGGTTCAATTTTTAAACTGATAAACTTCCAGTGCTTAAAAGTTAGATTACAGGAAAAACATTATGGAAAAATCAACAGAATATTCAACAGTAATTAAATTGTTTTTATTTGAGTTACAAGCTTCACTGGATTTCAGAATAAAGTATTATTATCATTCCTGTTACATAAGAACTTTCATTGATTCTATTATTCATATTATAAGTAGATTATATTGCAAGTTAAATTTAATATATGCAAAAATTATAAAAAGTCTGATAATAGACTTTAAATTATTTTATTATTTTAAAAAATATTTATTTGAAGACTGTTTTTAATTAAAAATTTTAATTCTTCAAAGCAATGTTTGTTTGGAGTTTGTTGAAATGAAAGGACTTTTAATTCCAAAGATTATAACCTGCACTATAATAATAATATATTTTATAAATAACTTATCTGATGTTATATATTCTTCAGTAAGGAGATATTTAATTTATTAAGCTTATATTACTTGGACATGTACTTATATTTTTAAAATATGTATAAGAATGAATAAATTTTAATAATATATGTTATTATTATCAGACAATTATTTAGAAGGATAACGTTCATTTATTGAAAGATAAATTATTTTAAAAAGCTATTATCTCCAAATGACATTTTTTATTATTATTATTATTATTATTATTATTATTATTATTATTATTATTATTATTATTATTATTATTATTATTATTATTATTATTATTATTATTATTATTATTATTATTATTATTATTATTATTATTATTATTATTATTATTATTATTATTATTATTATTATTATTATTATTATTATTATTATTAAATTTAAATGTCATATTTGATTGGTTTAACTTGATTTTGTTTATATATATATATATGTTAAATTGTTTTATTATTATTATTATTTTGTTACGTGCTTTATATTTATCCCTTTTATTTATTTGTTATTATTAATGTTTTAATAATAATTGTTTATATGCTGATATTTAATTTTACTTTAGATTTTTAAATGTGTTAATTATCTTTTATTGAAATATGGCACATAATTATATTAATAATTTGTCATTTAAACTCATTTATGTATTTATATATTTATTATGGTGCAATACTGTAATTGGCTTTATGCTGTAGTTTTGTACGGTAAATAAATGAATTGAATTGAATTGAATTGAATTATTATTATTATTATTATTATTATTATTATTATTATTATTATTATTATTATTATTATTATTATTATTATTATTATTATTATTATTATTATTATTATTATTATTATTATTATTATTATTATTATTATTATTATTATTATTATTATTATTATTATTATTATTATTATTATTATTATTATTATTATTAGCAGTGAGGACAATGATTTTTGTTCACTGCATAAATTTTTTATGTCTATTTCAAGTTAAAGCAAGGACACATACTTTTCTTCATGCCCTGAAGTTAAAATTAATTGACTTTTACTGTTTATGGAAACTTATTATTTTGTATAATGTACTTTTAAATATATTATTCCTGGAATATTGGAATTTATTATTGTTATTCCCAAAAATTATCGCTGTTTATCAACAGCCAGGACAAATATTTTACATGTAATTGAAAATATGAATACACCTGAATTATTTATTTCATTCAAGTTTGCCTATAAACTTCTGTGTTTATTACAAAAACAACTGTTCATTTTTTGTTGTTATTATTATTATAAGTCTGCTCTACTATAAAATGTGGTTTTTAAAAAAATTGCTCCTCGTGTTTATTACTCAAAAGAAATGCTTTCAAAAGATATATAAAAGTAATATGTCATTTCATTACAATATAAATATATATTATTGTTTGCACTTTTATCGATGGAATATGTTTCTTCCACTTGAATGGTATACATATTTATGCAAGCATCTTTAAATGCTTCACTCAATTATTGTGTGGGTGACTTAACTATGCTATGTTGTAGTAAACTGAGCATCTTCAGTATCTTCAGAATTTTATTTTTCACTGACTGTATCCTGTAAAATGGTGAAAACCAAGATGAAGGACTGTTATTTTATTTATATTTGGTAAAAGGGTTTAGTTCTTAAGCTTAAATATTCATGATTTTTGTTTAAAATGCTATTATTATTCTATGTATTTTTATTTGGTCTAATTTTATCTATTACTTATGTAGTATATTATAAAAAAAGTTCTTAGAATATTGATAGTTTGATAATATAATTTAAATGAGTTATATTTGCCCCTCTTGTGCAGTTATTAATGCTGAACAAGGTAGAAGCTGATGCATATTTTTATTGATTATTGTATGCCATAATTTTATTCAGCTATATTTAGCATTAATTATCCATTTATCAGTTTTACATATCAGTTAATTATTATTTATTTAAGAGATGGTGGCATTAGCACTCTCTTGTTTTAAGTATATTTTGATGGAGATTTTGCTTATACTCTCTCATATATTATTATCTTTTTGAAAGAATTATATTGTTCTTTATCATATGTTTAAGCATATTCTGCTTTATTTAAGGCAAATATTATTATTATTATTATTATTATTATTATTATTATTATTATTATTATTATTATTATTATTATTATTATTATTATTATTATTATTACTGTTCATTCATATGGTTTATTCTCATTACATACATGATTAATGATCAAATCCTTGTTCATTTATTGCCCTTGACTTCTTATCCCAAATGTGAATCTTGTTTGTAATGAATTTTTTTGCATAAAGCCATGTGTAGTGTACTGCCATGCCTTTATCCTGTCAATTGATATAATTTTCATATGTATTGAGGAATACCACTCCTTACCTTCAGTTGCACTCTTAGTATATTTGAGTGCAGATTGTTTGTTTGATATGTAAGTCTTATAACCGTGCTTTTCCAGCATCTCAAGATGTAAATCTGATAAATATTTACTTTTAAAATGTTAAAATTGTTTATATTTCTCTTCAATAGAGAATATGCATCTTCTTCAGCAGCCATCTCATGACTGATATTGGTAAGTTTGTAGTTTGTGAAAGATATTAAATATATTCATAAGGGACAGAGACTGTTCTGCAAAAATGAGACAGCTTATATCAATATTATAGAAAGTTTTATTAGCCAGCTAATATTATTATCTTTTTTTTAATTTATTCATTGTAATTTGGAAACTATGATTTCTCTCCATCTGAATTTTTTTTTTTGCTTAATGTATCTGAAGAAATTCATCTTGATGATATTGTAAGATAGTAAAGTTGTTGTTTTGTTTAATGTTTTAATATTAAAATAAATGTGATTTTATTGGTTGTTTAACATCATCTACACACCTTCAGAAATCAAAATATTATAAGGCTTACCACAAATTGTTTGTAATTTTATGCATTTAGAGTACATTCATATTAAAGAATTTGACATGAGTCACTTTATCAAAATTGCATCTAGGATGATAAGAGAACATCTAAGAAGGATCATTTTATTTATTAAAATAATTATATTTATTTATTCATATTGGAGATCACTTTAGTCAATTTTATTTAGTTGTGAAAGATCCCTGTGCTTATGAGTGAATGTTGAATGTATCGAAAATTTTAAACTTTATTTAAACTTTCCAAATACGTCAACTTGTTAGTAATAACACATAAATAGACAATACAGGTTAGTAATTACACAATGTTTCGAGAGAGCATTTGCCTTAAATTCAATGTTCAAGAATCTAAAGGTGCGAGTTCAACTTTTAAGCGAATATTGTCACTGTGCATATAGGCCAGCAACACCTGAAGAAGAGTGGAGAATACTACTACTTAAAACGTTGTGCAATTACTAACCTGTATTGTCTATTTGTGTGTTATTACTAAAAAGTTGATGTATTTGGAAAGTTTAAATAAAGTTTAAAATCCCTGTGCTTGTTTTGAAATTACTTTATTCTATTTAGAAGATTATTTTATTGGTCCATCATAAATCCAAATGATGGAATTGCTTGGTTTGAATTCAAAAAAATAGCTAATGAGAATTTATTAGTGTGATATATAAGTAGCCATAAAATCCCTTATTAACTCCTTATATCTGAATGCTTTCCTAGATATTATTTTATTCTAAATTAATATTTCTTCGAGTTTATTTTAAATTTTTAATTATTAGTGTTATTGCAATTTAGGGAAACATTATCTTAAGGGTAAAAGTATGTCTCACTTCTTTGTTATTAGGACATCATTCTTTGTTTAACAGTCCTCAAGAATTAAAAGAATAAAATTTGTAATTATTAAATATTAGTCATATGAATCCTGAGATACGCATTTTACATACAATATTATTAAAGAAATTATTTTACTTTTAAAAAATTATTTAAAGAAGAAATTAATGTGGCAAGCATATAAGAATACCTACTTTTATGTTATCAAATAACTTAATAGTAAATCTGATGATGACAATAAGATGCTTATTAAGGTTGAAAGAGGTGTTATAGTTAGAAGATGTGTTGGAAAGAAGTTAAATTTAAAGTAACCTAACCCATTAATGGCATATTCTTTCAGTATTAAGAGCCATTATATTTTAAAAAGAGATTATGAGAAGTCTCCTCCTCTTAATTTGTTAATACATTGCCTTTATTTAAATAATTATTATTATTATTATTATTATTTACCCTTGCTCTTAGTATTTTGGCATATGGCATTCAAAAACCCTTCTAAGTTAAGCCAATATAGTATTATGGTCAGTCTTCAACCTTTGAGTATATATTATTATTGTTATTGATTGGTAGGTCATGCATTGGTCTATCTTTTCTCCTTAATCTTTTTTGAAGGTTAATAGATAGATAGATAGATAGATAGATAGATAGATAGATAGATAGATAGATAGATAGATAGATAGATAGATAGATAGATAGATAGATAGATAGATAGATAGATAGATAGATAGATAGATAGATAGATAGATAGATAGATAGATAGATAGATAGATAGATAGATAGATAGATAGATAGATAGATAGATAGATAGATAGATAGATAGATAGATAGATAGATGGATGTATGGATAGATAGATAGATAGATAGATAGATAAATAGATAGATAGATAGATAGACAGACAGACAGACAGACAGACAGACAGACAGACAGACAGATAGATAGATAGATAGATAGATAGATAGATAGATAGATAGATAGATAGATAGATAGATAGATAGATAGATAGATAGATAGATAGATAGATAGATAGATAGATAGATAGATAGATAGATAGATAGATAGATAAATAGATAGATAGATAGATAGATAGATAGATAGATAGATAGATAGATAGATAGATAGATAGATAGATAGATAGATAGATAGATAGATAGATAGATAGATAGATAGATAGATAGATAGATAGATAGATAGATAGATAGATAGATAGATAGATAGATAGATAGATATTGTAACTCTGATGAAAACTTCTGGAAAGTTGAAATCATAAGTAAATACAATAAATTTTATTTTATTAGATTGCATTGTAAAGTGATTATTGAAGGTATAAATGGTATTTTCTATATAAGTTAGTGCATAAAAAAATAAGAAGCAAAAAGAAATTATACAAAGTCATACTTGTTTTTTAGAAGTATCTACTATTGATGCTATATTCCAATAATTATTGAACATTAAATTTTTCAATTTGGAATTTTAAGATTGATATATTACTAAGACAAATAACCAGTTTAATTAATGTGCTTTATATACAAATAAAAATATTCTTGGTATCTCTTAAAAGTAAAATCTTAATTATTCTTTTGGCATAATTAAATTATTAATGACTATTAAAAGACAACATATGAGATTGTTTTACATAGAAATATTAAATATGGAGCATCATATGCACAGTAAAGAAATATTTAAGGACAGATATTCAACAAGTGTAAAAAAAATTAAAATGATTTACGAGTTATAATTGCAAAAGAAATACAATTATTTGGTGATCATCATGATTTTAGATCCTTGTTGTTGGTATTTAAAAATAATGTATGTATCTGTACTTTGATCCCTTTTGAGTAATGATGCAAGAAGTAAAATTGAATCTGAATGATATTCAAAGAGATCTTTGTAACCATAAAAGTGAAAAAGCATTTGATTCCAATAAGAAAGATAGAGTAGTTTTAAAATAAGATGGTGATTAGACAGTTTCAAAACTGATGAAGATTTTTTTAGAATGCATGATGTTATCATCTGATTTTCAAAATACTTGAAATAGGATAAAAAAAGATGGCAGTAATTACCATTAATTATCATTGCTATTAACTACAATAAAAAATTTTTTAAAAATTTTGTTGAAGAGTTTGTTTCAAATTGTCAATGAATAATTCAACTGGAAAAATGAAACAAAAACAGTCCTAGGTATAGACATGGTCAATAGTACTATTATTGATTTAGTCAATAAATGTGACTCTCTTAATGAAGATGGTTTGTAGTAATTATTCATATTATGTGGTTTCTATTTAAAAGAATTTGAATAAACATTACTACAAGTGTTGCAATTTTTTAGTCATTTGAATTTATGTTAACTGAACAGATGATTAACATGATACTTTTTAAAAGCTTTGAATGCACCTTATAAACACTTTGGTTTATTAATTAATGTTCATAAGATGTCACCATTTTGGATCTTTTGTCAGAGTGATATAATTTCAACTAAGTTATACATAAATCTGATTTCTAACTCAATTTATTATGTAGAAGTGTAATCTGGATCCTTATTGATGATATAAAGCCTTTGAAAAAAATTAACTTAAAATTTTATGATTTTAAAAATGTAATGGCAAAATCAATTGGTATATTCTTCAGCTTCGTGGATCCAGATTCAATCTCCGCGATAACACATCTTTATTAGACTCAATATGTAAAGTCAATAAACGATAACATATTTTTAAAAAAAAATACTTTATGGAATACTTGAGCATCCCTTTCCTGGGAAAAGTAGACTACATTTCACCTGTATATTTAGAAATTAGGTCAAAGATAAGAGTGGCCGCTCTTGTCTTTTAAAGTCGTTAATCTTGTGTTTAGATTTGTAGAGGTCCCTACTATGACATTTTAGTTGCATAGTCTTAAGGTTATAGCCTTAATATATATTACTTACTTAAAAGTCGTTAATCTTGTGTTTAGATTTGTAGAGGTCCCTACTGTCACATTTTAGGTCCATAGTCTTACGGTTATAGCCTTAATATATATTACTTATGTAATGAGTATACGCTTTACAAATTATTAATTACTACATTTGTAATGTAAGGATCATTTCATAAATATTCTACAAAATTTGCAACATTGATTGATTGCTCTCATTATAAAAATATAGCTGGATAAAAATATACTAATTAAATAGAATTAGTTAATAGTATTGAAGTAATTCAAAATTAAAGTTTGCTGTAAAGGCTAAAAGTTTTCATAGATCTGAAAAAAACTATTAATCAGTCGAAACTGTCATAAATTAAAACATTGTGAAAACAGTTAATTTTTGTGAAGAAGTCTAAAAGACAGAGATTGATTTCTAGAGTCATAATAAAATTCATTTTTATTATATATTATTTATTTTTTGTCTTTGTTTTTCTTTTGTATTTTTTTTTTTTTTTACTGAAGTTAAAACTTTCATACTCTTTCACAAATGTTTGATTAATATCTCAGAAATAATTTCTAAAGTCTCCTCTAAATCAACTAAACAGAATAATTTCTAGATATATTATAATTATAAACAATTTATCTCTTAAAACATGAAAGTAGATAGTTTTAGAAGTATACCCATAAATAAAATACTATTTTCTTTTTAATCATTCAAGATGATATCTGGTTATAGTTTCAAATTCTAAACTTAACTCTCTTATTTCCATGCATATGATATAAATCTTTACTTAACCTAAAATATAATACCATTTATATCAATGATTATTATACCATTATATGTTTAAATAATAATAATAATAATAAGAAGAAGAAGAAGAAGAAGACGAAGACTTGTTGTCAAACAATCTGATTAATCATTCTCCAATATTATACTACAAAGTAATACCACAGTTCCAATGCCTATTTCTTGAATTATAATTTGCTATTTTATTACTCCAGGGAAAGTAGAAATATCATGAAAAGTGGTACTCATCAGTAGGCCAGGCCAGCCGCTTGGTGGCATTCTTTCTCTGGTAAAAACAGAAATATGCCATTTACATGGCCCAATATTTCTGTGCTTTTGCAGAGAAACTTACAGCCTATAAAACAGTCCTGTTCATATTATCTGTTGCAGGCCTAGATGGTGTTGCACACAAATATTATGGCCTGCTAATGTGCTTTGTGACATTATGCAAATGTGCACACTTAACAGATTGCTATCATAGCATGTGAGTGTGTGTTTGATTCAACTGGCCATAACTGTTGTATTATGCATTCGAATTAAAAAACTTACCTCCTTTAAGATGTAGTATTATATACTAATAAGTCTAAGACCATCATCGGGCTTCCCTACACATGTCAGAAGGGGAAAACAATTGCAAAAGGAGCTGGCCAAGCACCTTTTTCCAGAAGTCACACACATTTTATGAGACAAATAAAATGTCTGAGGTTGCACATTGTTTTAAAAATCATAAGCTTGGTTTGATCAGAGTAGTGCATGTATTGGCTGAGCATTTGGATTGTCAAAACTATCGGGAACTGGGCCTGCACATTTCAGTACTATGTGCTGTCTTTTTTTTATCTTGGTTTGATCAGAGTAGTGCATGTCTGTCTTTTTTTACAGATAAAATCTTCTATTGTAAATTATTTAAAAGTAGTTTAGAAAATGTCAAAATATTTTTTAAAAAGGCTGAAAAAATGTCAAAATATTTTTAAGAAATTCATAGAAAATGTCAAAATATTTTTAAAAAAGTCAGAGAAAATGTAAAAATTGTTTAAAAATAGTTGGCCCCAGATCGATATAATTGTGTATTTTTAACAGAGAAAGAACATCACTAATCAGCTGGTCTACAGATGAGTATCTGAAAAGTTATCCAACATGAAGCACATTTTTATTAATCCTGATATTTTCAAAATATCTGAGTTATTTTTTTCATTTGCCAAGTATTCAATTTATAAGATATTATAAGTGAATAGACACTAGTTTCCATGTATGGTGATGCAATGCAAAATAAATCAATTTATATCCTATATTGAAATAATTAATCAATCTCACAAAACTATATCAGCAGCTGAAAATAATTCTTGTATACATTTTTTATATTATTAGCACTTATATCCCATTATTGAAATGTAAGAAATATCAATTTTTAGCAAGAAATCATTCAGATGTTTATTTAAGGCAATGAATTACTTTTCATCCTTTTAATAAATTATCGTTTCTTACAAATTTTCATCTGGATGAATATTACTTTTCTTACCCCATCATCTTATATAATTAATGACCAAATATTTTTAAGATAATAAAAAAAAATTATACGAACAAACTTAGGTTCACTTCTATAAAAGTCAAGACATAAGAGAGTGAGCTTAAACCATTCAGTTCTATTTATAATCTTTTTAAATGACATCATAAAAACCAAGGTAACACTCTTTTATAACTCTATTCTCAAATATATCTAGTGTTCCAAAAGCCTTGCACTTGCAGGCAGTCGCCCGGGTTGCGGTTCGTGTCCCGGCCGATGCTATGACACTTTAAAAAAAAACAAAAACAATAATAAATAAATAAAAATATTTCACAATTATTACATGTAATAAATAAAAAGTTTACATTTAAAAAATGCAAATAATATTCTTTTAATCTAACGCAAACTATAATAATTTACACTATATGCTTACCCTACTATACTGGAAACATATTCTATACATATCTCCCCAATATAATATTACATAATCATATAAAGAAAACAATAAACATATATAAGATTAAATATTTGTGTATATTGTTTGTAATCTATTACTTGTATATGCAATAACCAAAATATATATAATAAAGAAGGAATAATAATTTTATCAAAATGGTAGAGTTTATTATTTACACATTTGTTTTTTCACTTCATAAATTTTATGTTACAATTAATAATAAATATATCTTGCTTCAAAATTATTGTTATCATAGTAACATTACAATACTCCCCAGATTAATATATTCACTATTAAAATCAAACAAGAAAAAAAAATTTTTACAATTGACATTTCATCACATATTCAAATTTATTTCAAATTTCAGTTGGCATAATATATATATATATATGCTCATATACCCTATATTTCATATAATAAGATAGAAAACAAAACAACAACAAAAAAGAAAACAAATGTTAAAAATATCCATAAATTAAACCAATTAAATTTCAGTATTTTTTTTCTTTATGAATTTCTAATAACTTATTTAATTTTAAATAACACAAGAAGGGTCACACATAAATAAGTATAACACAAGATTCAAAGTAAAAACATACAAAAAATGAAGAAATCAAAAGAAAGAAATAAAAAATTACTGCATTACAATATAGCTTTTCAGTATTGTTTAAGTTCTCTAAAGAATTCTAAATTTTTTAAATTTTCTGGTTAGTCATTTAATATTTAGAAATGTAATGACCTTCATCTGTATTGCCATATTCATTATAAGTCATTGTAAATATTATTATTTCTTAGATTACTAGTTTTTTAAATATATATCCTTATCAAAATAATTATTAAAAATAACTACATATTTTAATAATTAATCAGAATATAACATTTTGAAATTACAGTATAGGTATGATAAATCATCACTATTACCAACTAAACTTAGTAATTTTTTTAAGTTTGGTTAGTTATTGAAAATTATAACAAGAAATTAAACCAAGAAGTGGAATTCTGTATCTGAGCAATGATTTTCACAATGCTTTGTAATATCTAAACAAAATATTTATAGGAAATTTTTTTCTAATCTTACAAAACAAATGCATGTAAAATATCTAATGTTTTTATTAAATATTTCATATGAGTGTTCCATGAGCTGCCAAACAAAATGAATTTTCACCATTTATACATTTTTTATAATGAAAAACTAATCTAATAAGTCAGATTTTTTTTTATGTGATGAGCAAATTAATATACTTTTTTTAGGATTTATAATGATTCCATTGTTGAAACACCACTTCTGGACTTATGAACTTTCCTCACAATTTTTTCAGCAAAATCTGAGATTCACTTATGCACATTAAAACAGTATCATCAGCATATTGATAAATAGAACCTTTTACTTTGACATTGCCCAAGTCATTGATAACTATCACTCAAAATAGATCCTTGAGAAAGATCTTGAATTAATTTTCCTCTATTACTTAATGCATTAGAAATTTTTGTGATTACCTATCTTTCATCTAAGTAACTTTTTAGAATATCTAACATAGAGTGTCTGATACCATAATTTTCCAATATCTCTTTTAAAAGGGGATGACTTATAACATTAATTGCCATATTAAATTCTAAAAAAAAAAAGACATAGTTGTTATTATTTAAGGATATGTTACTTTTATCAGTAAAATCTTCCAAGAATATTGTAATATTTTTGTTCTCTAAAAATCTATATTGCTTATATCTAAAAAAAAATCTATCTTATTTAAAAAAATACTTTATCATCATATATACATTTAATAATAATAAAAAAGCATTATTATAGCTTTTTAAAACTTTGGAATACCTTATGATTCATTAGCTTTTTGGTTAATTTTATTCTGCTAATTTTACCCTCATGATTGTACTTGTGAAAAAATATGTGAGACAATTATATTCATAAATAAATATAAACATTTTGTTAACATTTGCAATAGTTAATTTATTTTTTATAAATAATTTCATAATTAATAAAGATTGATAATAATTTTATTTATGAACTGAAATATTTTATGCAAAATTTGAATGAATTAGATAGTTTTGTCATATTATATTTACTTATTTTAGACTGTTTTTAAAAGATTAAAAAAAATAATTTTTAATTAGTTTTTTGTATTCACATTTTTTTCCTTTTTTAAAAAAATTAAACAATCAGATTCATGATTAGAGCTTAAAGTGATTAAAATTTTTGATTGAATTTTGTTTCTTTTTTTTTTTTTTTTTTGGAAAAAAAAATTAACAGCGGCCATCTTGAAAAAAGGTTATTCATATTATTGTACTTGTGTGATTTTATGAATATAAAAACAAATTATTTTGTGATAGAAAACTGAGTAATTCAAATTACATCATTCACTAGTATAGTTCTAGATATAAGTGCTACAGTAAATTATGTTATGAAAATACTAATCAGTGGCAAACCAAAATAAAATAAAATTAAAGCCTGCGTTTTTCCTTTTCAATATTTTTCATATTGGAATTATATCCTAATTATAAAAACAAAACCTAGATGGCGCTAATATAATGGTACAATTGTCTCTTGAAACAAAGGAAGATTATCTACATCCTAAACTACTCCTAGATAGATTTATGATAATCTGCAAAATGTAGTATTAAGATTTTGGAAATTTTTTTTGACATGTTTTCTTATTCATAGAAGCAATTGTAAAATAGAATCTGTTTATTACTATATATAAAATCAATTGTTTTGTAGTTATTACTTTAACAAGGTATCTGAGGAGAGATCGGTTAAACATGAAACAAATATATCATTTCTTTGAGATTCGTTGTCTAGACTACATTAAACTATTAATATGGATATTATATTTGTGCTATAACAAAAATATTGTAATTATTTGTTTTATATGTATAATTGTACATATGAATACTTATTTAACATATAGATCGATTGTTTCGCAAAGTTGTTATTATTCATTCTATTTTAATTCATAACAAATATTTATCTCGAAAAAAAAAACAAATCAAGTTTCGCCGTCTATTTTTTTTTTTTTTTTAAATTTTAAATCGTTTCTTTCGTTCAAACTTGAATGAAATTTGCAGTGAATGACTGAAATACGTACAAATGTACAAAAACTTTGGTTACCATGGTTATTATTGCATCATCAGTTCGTAAGAAGAGCTGTTTTGATGAATCGTCCTAGACCACTGGTTCCTTCCTGGGAGACTTGATGCTCCGTTGACGAATCAGTGCCAAGTTCCATTCATGGTCCTCTCCATTCATAAAAAGAACACCAATCACAGTTATAAACTTTACGGTCAATACGGAGTAATAACAATTTTTATACTGGAGATGTCTGTCAGTACAAGGATGAATATTTTCCTGATTGAATGTTTGATGAAGTGGTCTCCTCGGAGACTGTGATAAAAACGGTCAACAATTTTCAGATATTTTTAGAAAAAGAAACTTTCATTCATGAAATTGATAATAAAACTTATGAATGGACTTTTAACCCTTTGTTTCTTTTTACTTACGCTGCATTTAGAGTAAAATATTTCTTTATTTAACTAAAAATAAACAAAAGAAAAAAAATGTAAATTACCGTTTAAAATACATATAAAAACAGAACTTTAAATCAACTAAAAACATAGAAATATTTATAAAAATATAATAAAAAGAAATTAATGTTGAATGAATATTATTTTTAATTTATTAATGTTAGAACATATATTTATTTTATATTACAGTTATATATCAATCTGTAATATGGCTGGTCTAAGAATGATATGATAATCTCTAGCTTAATAAATGTTTAATAATAACCATTAATATATTTATCTAAAGTGAATGGTGTCAAAGGTGCTAATGCGGGAATTTTGACCCTTCTAAATTAAATGATATTAATACAGTAAAATACATATACATATATCAGCATATAAAAATTGAATGTCTATATTTATCTATATGTGATTCAGTGAGGATTTAGTAATCATGACGACATATAAATTTATGAATTTATTATTTTAACTATTAATCGTTCTCTCCATCAATACACCACTGACATTTATATAAATATTGATGCTAGTATAGTCATGTACACATATGACAAAATAAACAGGAAAAGAAATTAACTTCTCTATATAAAGGCAATAATAACATTGTACTGGCTAATTTCCTATTGCTTGCCATAATTTCACATTTTCAAATTTAGAACTAGACATAAAATTAATTAAAAATGCTCTTCATTAAGAGGCTAGTAACAACAAATATGACATATAATTTTAAGATAAGAATTAAAGAGATAATAAAATTAATGGTAGCCATTTTTTTTTAAATATACGCTTTTAGAAGCTACTTTTTTTTTTCAAAATTTATTTTTCGGAATATGTGTTAGTTAAGCAGTTGTATTTAATAATTACATTTTTTTGTTGTTCTTTTAAAAAAAAGAACAATTTCTACAAAAATTATTTATAATATTTACACTTTATTATTTTTTTGTATTGAGTAAAGTTATTAATATAACAATGAAAAAATATACAAAAATCTTTATATGTATGGTTTTTCAAGAAGGGTAAGTGAGGATTATTCATGTCAGCAGGCTGAAATCTCCAATAACTTCTAAAATTGCCACAAATGATCTTCTTTATGCAGTCAAAACCACATAAATTCAGCTAAATAGGAATCCCAGTGTTCTATTGCAGTTTTTTGGTGTATTTTATTTTGCCATTGGACCACAATGCATGTAAAGACATTTTGGATATTTTTTTTCCATTTTTAGATTAATAACTTTATTTAATACAAAAAATTAATAATAAATAAAGTATAAATATTATAATTAATTTTTGCAGAAAAATTTCTTTTTTAAAAAAAACAATAATTTAAAAAATGTAAATATTAAATACGACCACTTAACAACATCGCATATTAGCCCCTAAAACTGTATATTTTAAAAAAAATGGCTGCCAGGCTTGGTAGACTGGATAATGCACAAGTATTAAATTAATTGTATATATATAATAATACCATAATTAAAGTTAGCATATTAAAAATTATACTTTACAAATTTCATAATCAATAAAAAAGATCACGCAAAAAAATCCAATAAACTTAGTTCAAAAAATTATCACTAGGTGAGCTATTAATTGGAGGATATAAAGTTAAGTATGGTGAATAGATATAGTTATTTGGGAATCATCTTAAGTAATCAGAGAAATTGCTTGGATGCATGGGAGAAAAAATTGATAAATGAAGCAAAGAAAAGAAAGGGATTGATAAAGAAACTGACAGTGTTTTCATATAATAAATATGATATAGCTAGAATTGTATGGAAGGGAGTTGCAGTAGCAGAGTTAACATATGGCAATGATGCGCTATGTGTTAGTAAAGGGGTATTAGATCACTTAGAAAAAGTACAAAGGGAAGTAGGAAGACATGCATTAGATGCAGATGTGTGGACAGCAAAGGAGGCAATTCAAGGAGAAATGGGGTGGGCAAGTTTTTTATATGAGAGATGCAAAAAGAAAAATGTTTAGTAGATTGCAGTTTATGGATAATAAAAGAAAAGCCAAAATAATATTTAATAGAGCTACGAGTAAAGAACAGGCAACAAGATGAGTGATAAAGGTAATGCGGTATGTAGAAGATTTGGATAAAGAGTTTATATCAGTATACTTGTACAAGAGGTGGGATAATTGTGTTAGGAGGATTGTTGAGTATTATGATGGTAAGAAATAGGATAGAAGAATAGATGCATTAATAAAGGATAGGGAGTTAGAGAGATGGAGAACTAATATGGAGAGTAAAAAGAGTTTAAATATATATAGAAGTAAATGGAATATTGAGTGCAAGTTAATTTATGCTAATAGCAAGGAAAGTAGTTTACTGCTTAAGGCTCGAATGTCCTCTTTAACAATGGGGAATTATACATGTAAATGGAAAAATATGGGTGATTTAATAGCAAATTGTGTAAGGAAGGCATAGAAAATATTAGGCATCTGTTAATTCAATGTGAATGCTTGAAAGCAGAAAGGGTACAAATAATGAAGTTATGGAAGAATAAATATGAACAAAGTGATTATACAGAAAGTGGGTTACTGATTTTCATGCTGGGTTTGGGAAAAGATAAGAGGGTTTAAATATGAAGGTCATGGAGTTGCAAAGATTATGTTGTGGAAATGGGATGGAGCAGATTATAGGAAAACTTAGGGTGGGGCATGGAAAGGGAAAGTAAAGTGGCTAACAGGTTTCTTTGAGCATAGTAGCTGAGAGATTCTCGACTCCATATAAGGAGAAGTCACAGTGCATCACATTACATCACATCTATTAAAAAAAAAAATTTATACTACATATATAATATTTATAATGGTAGTACAGTGTGTGCATTTAGTTTTTAATTAATGATTTTAAATGTATATTAAAAAAAAATTTTAAAAACTATTTTATAATGAAAATTATTTATTAAACTAACGCAAAGTAAAATACACTAATGGCAAATTAAGTGAATTCAGAATTGCAAATCTGCAACAAATGTCTACATTTATTCTTGAATTTATGACTATAAGTATTTATGAAATATTGTTTTATTTTAATAAATACATATTTTTATTACAAAATATATCATTTTCCATATTCAAATTAGTATACACTTATAAAATCAAGTGAAGAATAATTGTGGGCTTTGTAAATTCAATAATAAATAAAAACATTGTAAATTCAAAAATTGATACATTTCATCTTTGCATACATTTTATTTGTTAACAAAGTATATATTTTTCATTAAATAACTGATATTATTGTAGTAAATAAATTATTTTTATTTAAAATATATTATTTTCTTAATAAATTCAATATTAAATGCAAAGTAATTAATTTTTTTATTGGTTAGTTGTTTTTTTTTCACTCTATGGTATATTCTATATACTTCTATCAAACTGATAGACTACAAAAAATGTTATAAGCTGACTAATTTAATCATACATAAAATTTTAAAACTATCTAAAGTTCTTACATCGAACTTATCAAAAGCTGCTTAGCAACAGAAATATTCACAGAGAAAAATACCTTTGATCAGGTAACACAAGAAAATATTAATTTAAAAAGTTGTGTGAAATATTGGGGGATTGAATGATAACTAAATTTCATGATTTAAAAAGTATTAAATTAAAAACAGAAACCATCAATAACTATTGTGAATTTGGAAAGCAAACTCAAATTATGAGCCAAAAAAAAGAAGATAAATCTACAGCAAGTTCTAACAATATTACAAAACCAAGTTCAGAAAAAAATTCTCATCACACTCAGAATAAATTTTATCCAACCATAAAAATTTTTTTTAGTTTAGCCTGATAAGTTAATTTATAAATATGTTTAACTAATTAGCTATTTATATTTTTTTGAAAGCATCTAAATATTTGAATTTTATTTTATCAAGTTTATCTTTATTTTTTACTATGTTTTTTTTTGTAGAAATTTTGAATTATTTGTTAAAAATAAATGTTTACAAATGAAAATTATTTTTATAAATATTATCCAACTTTGCTTAAATATAGGGGGGAAATATTAAAATGAAATATATACTAAGATTAATAACAACAATAACTTTTTTCTAACTGGATGATTACCACATCACTGATAAAATACTAACCAAATTAATTTTATTTAACTCAGATTGTAAAATAAAATGAATTATTGTTAAAATTATTTAAAGTAATTTATTTAAAATTAAAAATTTTACTTATAATTTTTGAAAAATGATTTTAAAAAATCTACTATGGTAAATATGAATGTGTTCTTTATCAGCCAATTACAAATTGCTGAGGTAGGTTATTAATTTTTCTTGATTTGTTTTTTTTTTTTTAAAGAAAATATTTTAAGTAAAATCTGAATCTAATCACATTATTCTTTTAAAAAAATTAAAATTACATAAATATTTTATAAAAGTATCGTAAATATGTAAACAAATAATGGTAATATACATTTTTATTTTTAAAATCAAACAAACAAAAAAATATTCCCAAATGCAACCACAATTGCTCTCATTTGGATAGAAGAAACTATTAGTTTCCAGTAGCATCACACATTGTTCAACAGCCAGAAAAATCACTAAAGTAGTTAATATCTATGAATTTTTACAAAATTACAATGATTGCTGGTCACATGTCTGAATTATCAAATCAAAATTATCAAAGAATTATATTATTGCATAATTTCACTTTGTTCATTCAACTTCAGTGTACCATCCCATAAAGACTATCTTCTTGAATATTATTAGTATTGATATTTCTGATAAAACATAAAAAGAAAATCCATGCTCTAAAATATACTCAAAACTTAAGCCTTTTCATGCAGATTTAATTTAAAATTTTGTGACACTATGCATGTTAATCACTATTGTTGTAGAATGTAAAGATGATGTATACTAGCATATCTCACTAAAGCTTCTGAGCAGCATAAACTTTGTTGAACAGACACCATCTGTTTGTTGTTTTAATATACAATGCAGTATTTCAAGTGGTAATTTGTCCTTCTTCTTCATATGTTGCTGATATAACCAATGTTAACACAACACAGATATTGATCAGTGATTTTTCCATTTATGAAGAATAAATTTAATATGATGCTCCAACCAGCTAAACTATTCTGACAAGCCAATGGTCAGTATAATATATATAGTTTTTGGTTAAACCATGTGTTATTTTTGCTTATTTCCCAATGTTTTGGTGAAATAGCATCTGATGGCAGATGCAATTTCACCAAAGCAGTGGGAAGTAAGAAAAAATAATACACAGGTTAATTCAAATACTACCTTATTTACATCATATAACTGTGAAATATTAAATATATATACTTATTTATGAGATTACTTGTTGCAAATATTTTTGGCAGGATAATCTAGTTGGTTAGAGTCTCATCTTAGATGTATGATTCTAGATATCTATGGTCAATGCCTTTGCTACATTGTCATTGGTTATGTCAGCAATATCTGAAGGAAAGGAAATAAATACTATTTGAAATGTTGTATTCAATATTAAAACTGTATTATATTATTCTAAAAGTTAAATATAATTATTTTTTCTAAAAGATTTAACATTTTGATTAGATGGTGAAATTACATCAATACAGTGTGTAAGTACAAGTAAAGTATCAACAGAATAATCTTTACAACAAACTATACATTTTTGTTTTTTTGAAAGTGTCTTTTATTATGTATCATCTCTCTTCATTCACATCTTTTTAAATTATCTCATTTTTCACTTTATCTAACTTAATTTTCTTTATAATCCATTTTACAAAATCCATTTTATAATTATAAATTTATTAAACGCACATTGATTACCTAAGTAATATTTACTGAGGCTATAACCTATAAAATGCGATATTGGGGACCTCTACAGGTGTTTAACCACAAGCTTACGCTATGGAAGAAAAGAGAGAAACCCATTTTAATTGACTGTAATTTTTTTTATTCAGTCTTGTCTTTTCTCTATACAGTATTACTCTCTGGCTATGTATTGCATATTTATTTTACTTTATTTTTGACTTCAACTCTCGCTAACTTGATTCAGAGTTTGCATAATATACTATTTATATTTTTTCAAAATTTTATCAATATTACTTATTTTTTTGGTAAGATAATTACAAGATATTTTACTTTTTGGAGTTCTTCAAGATGATATCCTTCCAATATAACATTTATGCCCAATGCTGAACATATTGCATTTGGATGAGTAAGATGAAGCCATGTGATAGAATCATGTGACATTTGTACATACACAAGTGAGTTAAAATATAATACATTATTTTATTCTGAAAACTTCATGACATATTTATTTATAAGGATTCATTATCCTCATATAAACAAATTATCTTATAGCCTGCCTGATATAGAGGTCCCTTAGGATAATAAATAAAGTTTTTGACTAAAATTTGCTTTTTTTTTGTTTCTGAACAATTCACCTCTCCCCTCGCCAGGTAGTTAAGCTATAACCAACCCAGCTAGTCATTGAGATTTAGACTGCATGCCAAATTACTTTAAAATTCTATATTTTTTTATGGAAGCTATGAAAAAGACTCCTTCGGGAAAGATATTCTAAGTATGGTTTGATATGTTTATCTACCTATAATTTATATTTAGTTGCTTGAAACTTATGTAAGAATGGAGCACAGTTAGAAATAGATTGAATACAAATCCATTCAACTGGAATAAATTGGAATACTTGTCTATGTAGCTTAACTGAAAATCATTCTATACTTTTAGTTTAAGTTCACAATACTCTACTTTAGTAAACTACACTCAGGGGGGAAAAAAGCTGCAATGTTTGAGTATATTAATGGTGGATTGAGTACAATTTCATTTGGATGAACTGAGCTTTATTAATTTATGTTGATCAATTGAGAATTAATAGGGAATCCCATATATTAATTACACCTGACTGTCAACCAGTGGTTGGTTATTCAGAAAGTTATATTACTATAGGAAGTCATGTGACGTTTGAGCAACAAATTTGTTACAATAATTCTATTATTATTATTATTATTATTATTATTATTATTATTATTATTATTATTGTTGTTGTTGTTGTTGTTGTTGTTGTTGCTATTATTATTATTTTTACTGATTATCTTATTTAACTGAGAATCAGTCCTGCAACACTGTTACTTCTGAACCTACTTGCCAAACATTATGTTAGACTGCACATGACAACATACCTCTAAATAAATTAGGATTATTTAATATTTAAGTAAACATTGTTTTTAAAAAAGCATTAATAAGCTAGCAGTGGGAGAATTTAATATTTACTCTCAATTATGTGAATACTTTTTTTTATGTGTGTCAAAGCGTCAGCCGGAAAACGAACCCGGGACAACTGCTTGTAAGGCAGCTGTGCTAAGCACTCGGCCACCAACGCTTAACTAGAATTTACGTCAATTTTCTGATAAAAAGTTACAAAAATTATTTATTCGTTTTTTTAACATCAAGACATGTTGTTTTACTACAAAATTATAAATAATTTGTGTAAGTACTATTTTTTTCCATGTGTCAAAGCATCGACCACCAACACTTGACTTAGTGCTATTTTTGTGTTAATTTTATGTGAATACGAAAAGGTAAGACAGCCTTTTTAGCAAATAAGCCACCTCAGAACAAACACGCGTCCAAGATCTTATTCATAGAAGAGCAATGAAAGAGAAAGCAGGATTCAACAGACTTTCCATTCATCGATAGCTCAAGTTTGAGTATATTTCACTCTTGTCTTGAGTTGCTTATAAATTAGTTACCTGAACAAAAAATCCTAAGTTTCGAAAATTATTTTACAGCTTCTTTACTAATTTTACAATAATATAAATTGTTTTAAATTAATAAATTATAGTTTGTCTAAACAAAATTTCTATAATAACTGCAAGCTAACAATTAAAACAAATCCCAATAGAGGGCTTTGATACGGCAATAGTGATCTTGGGTTAATTATATATATTTGAATCTGATTTTGCGCAATATTTCAATTTCTGCATAAAGTACATTTTATTGTTATTTAAAATTTGAACAAATCAAATACTCGAGACATACATTTGTAAATTTATAGATGCATTTTAATTTTTAAAAAAGATATAGTACTTTCGAGAAAATTATTTTATTGGAAAAGTCATAAGAAGATTTAAATTTATTCGGTTAATGAAATAATGGACGAAACGTGTATTTAAAAAATATATAAGAAAGCAACTCTGTAAATGATAAATAAATGCGAAAAAGAAATGAAAT
Organism: Epiperipatus broadwayi; assembly: GCA_028023455.1. Classification (NCBI taxonomy): domain Eukaryota; kingdom Metazoa; phylum Onychophora; class Udeonychophora; order Euonychophora; family Peripatidae; genus Epiperipatus; species Epiperipatus broadwayi. The sequence continues at coordinate 15,901,942 of JAQFVV010006207.1, forward strand.
CAGATATTACCTTGTCTGAAATAATACATAATGGCAGATAAACAACAAAAGTATTGGTTACCATAAGTACAAGATGTTAGCGAAGGTGAGAAAAGCTCGGTGATTGTTACATCAAAAGGTGATTAATATGTCACAATGCATATATATTACTATAATAAACATTGTATATACATGGCTAAAAGGTATATAGCATTTAAATTACCCACAGTTTCTTTTAAAATAGCGAAATAGAAAACAATACTCATCTATAGCTAGTCAAATAACATATGGGGAATGGTACAGTTTATCTTAATAAATTATATATATATATAAACTCAATAAGATCCTAATAGTAAGATAATGAAGAGCATCATTGAATAACAGAAAGTAAAGTGAAAGTTATGCATGCTAATTCTGCAATAAATAACTCATTTCATGAAGATATATATAAATAAATCATTTTTTTATAGCGCGATGTTTGTAAACTGTAATATTTAACACAGCATTACGCTGTTGCACATGCGCTTTGAAGATTTTAACTATAAATGAATGAATACTAACACTCAACCACATGATAAAGTCTTTGGAAAAGATAGAATGGCCTATCTTTTCCAAAGACTTTATCATGTGGTTGAGTGTTAGTATTTATTCATTTATAGTTAAAATCTTCAAAGCGCATGTGCAGCAGAGTAATGCTGTGTTAAATATTGAAGATATATATAATAAACTTTCCTATGCTGTTCATATCAGTGAATCACCAAAATGGCCAGACTTCACTTTCCAAATGTAAAGTAAAACTATTTACATTTGCTTTTCTAGTTCTTATAAGAAAAGATAATATGGTAAATAATCTTAATCAATGTTAACAAAGATCATTCCGTACTCTGCAACAAGAAATTTAACATTCCAACGCAGAGTTACTCATTTCAACGATCTTGAGAGAAAATTTAAATGTAGCTAATTGTTTCAGACATTTATTCACATATTAAATTAACAAAACATGATATTAATTTACAATATATAAACTCTGACAAAAATTGACCATTATGACTAGAAATTTATTAAGAAAGAGTATACATTTTAAATCCTACAATATATGATCAATTTTAACATATTTGCAGCCTCCAGTCTAGATAAAATTTGTAGCAAAAGTGTGTTATTTTTTTATAATAATTACTATTTAAATTAATTCTAGAACTACTAAAAGGACCAAAAAATAATGATTATAAAATATTAATGTTATATTTAAAAAAATAATACTTATATATGAGCCTACAATTAATATGTTAAAAAAAAATGCCTCTGCATACAACTTTTTAAATAATAAGAAAACAATAATTATAAAACAAAATATAATTTATATTGATTAATAGAAATATCACTGAAATAAATTAAAATGTATTTAAAATTGGAAAGTATGCTTTTAACAAACATATTGCAAAATTTTTTAACCACATTGTGCATTAAGAGTCTGAAAGGAATTCGGTTCTTATTCTCTGGCAATTCCCACCACCTAGCAAAATAAATAACATCTAAAATATAGATTTATTATCGTTAAAAATAAACTGTTAAATAAGACCAAATCAGGTTAAATGATTAACTAATACAAAGTAAATTCAATCTAGTTCAGAATTATCATAAGCAAACTATCTCTACAATAGAGAACTGAAAAGGATAATGAGAGAAAAATTAAAAACAATATCATAAATGATAAATCTAAATTAAATGAGTCAATGTTATTTGAAAAAGATTTTTTGGCAAAATAATCATTGTTTAAAACCTTTCAACCAATATTCTTTGAGAATAGTGAGAAAAGCAAGAATAAGAAATTTATAAATGGAACACATTTTTATAATTTAGGAAAGTGAAATTCTGAGGAGAGTGTTTCTTATAATATAAAAAATCTTAGGTAATTTTTAATTTTTTTTTTATATAAAATTGTTTTATTTGATTTTGAGTACATACATTAATGGAAAAGGTTTTAGTCATGCTTACATCACATAGTAATAAAATTGAACAGATGAATATTTGTTTCAAAAATTTGATAAATCTAATAAAGTTAGTGTGAAATTATCATTAGTTAGTTCGTTAGTTAGTTGGTTGGTTGGTCGGTCGGTTGGTCAGTCGGTCGGTTGGTCAGTCAGTTAGTTAGTTAGTTAGTCAGTCAGTCAGTCAGTTAGTCAGTCAGTCAGTCAGTCAGTTAGTTACTTAGTTACTTAGTCAGTCAGTTGGTCAGTCAGTCAGTCAGTCAGTCAGTCAGTCAGCCAGCCAGCCAGCCAGCTAGCCAGCCAGCCAGTCAGTCCGTCTGTCCATCCATCATCCATCAGTCAGTCAGATAGATAGATAGATAGATAGATAGATAGATAGATAGATAGATAGATAGATAGATAGATAGATAGATAGATAGATAGATAGATAGATAGATAGATAGATAGATAGATAGATAGATAGATAGATAGATAGATAGATAGATAGATAGATAGATAGATAGATAGTTAGATAGATAGATAGATAGATAGATAGATAGATAGATAGATAGACAGACAGACAGATAGATAGATAGATAGATAGATAGATAGATAGATAGATAGATAGATAGATAGATAGATAGATAGATAGATAGACAGACAGATAGACAAATAGGTAGCTAGACAGACAGATAGATAGATGTGTGCAATGCTATATGAACATTATTACTAATGTTAAATAATTAATTATAATATAAAATTGTTAATTAATAATTAAATAAAAATATATAAAAGTTATTAGTAATACAATACCTAATATCTAAAATACATACCCTTACCCCCTTAAGTCTGGATTTTAGTTTTAAGTCTTTGTACGAAAATTGGAATCTATGAGTGATGTCATATCTTATGTAGTATATGATTTTAATATATTTATCTATGACAATTTAATTTAAAAATTGCATGCATTAACACATCAATTGAAGTAATTAAAACAAAAATGTAGTTATAAAAAAAATGATATAGCAAACTATTGAGGAAAAACACATTCATATGATACAAACTCAAATCCCAATGAGTGAGTATTTATATAAATATATTCATTGGCTATATGACTTTTTCTTTTACTACTGTATTAGTTTGCTTTATTTTGTTTAAATTTTTTATTTAATTATTCACAATAAAGTTACTGCGAATATAAAAGAATGCTTCCAATGGGATAAGTAATATATACAATTAAGAAATTCAGTACAAAAATAAAAGAAAAAATGTTTATTATTAAATTACATCATTATATCTTCAGAAGTGTCCAAAGATTTTTAAGTAAAATGAATGAAAAGATAAAATGAAATAATGATATAGTTGAAAAAACTTAGAGTAAAATACTATATAATTTACTCAATAAGCTGGCTCTGGATTAAAATGAAAAGAATTGCTACTGAAAAATTATTTAGTTCATTAAAAATCTGATGTTAATAGTATAGTCTTTACAAATGCTTACATGTAATTAAAAAGTAACATGAACTTAATGTAGATGGAATTTACATATTTTAACAATAGTTAACATAATAAACAATAATATGGACTTTAAAAACAAAACATAATATTTAAATAAATGTTTCAATAATTACCATATTTCTAATCAGCACACTTAAAATTTCTCCATTTGAGTAAATATTATAAAAAAAGAAAATATGAGAACAATTTTTATGTGGATTTTTTTTAAAATTTTAATTCTAAATATTTTTTTACAAAAAAAATATAAACACTTTTAGATTGCTGTTAAACCTAAAGTGGTTGTTTGTGGTCATGTGATAATCATTTAAGCAACAATCATTGGATTACTTAATCAATACAGCTTTATATGGGAGATGAATATTACACAGTAACTTTTTCCTCAATAATTTTTCTGCATTGGGATATTAAATACTAATATAAAAAAACAATACCAAAAACTCTTTTATGGAATTAACAGAATTCAGATTCAATATTTTATTATATCCAAGCTTCCAAAAATAGTTGACAATTCTGATTATCTCACAGAGATTCTCTACTTTTCACTACTTAAAAATGGACTCCGAAGAAGACTGTTACACAGTTGAAATTTTCAGCTATTTTTGGAAATTTGGATATAATATAATATTGTATTTGCAATGTGTTCATATTTAAATCATATAATAAACAGATTAGAAATTTTACAGCTAAGTCGATTCTAACATTATAATGTAAAAATTATAATACTTGGATTACTAAATGATGAAAAATTTGAAGAAAAAAAATGTAGATATAAAAAAAAAAAAATTACTGCTAACATATAAATGTAAGTTGGGCATAATTTGATTTTAAAAAATAAATCACTAAAATGGAATGTTTAATTAAGAGGTAATTAAAAATTATTTTTCATAACTTGTAAAGTATAAAATTAAAAGAACATATATTTGATAAAAAAAAAATGCAATAGCCTGATAAAAAAAATATTAAATGAAAAATGGTGTAAGTTAATATTAAGCACAACATTTAATTACAAAATACATGCAACCATAAAATAATGAATTCCAAATGAAATATAATTATGACTGTATTTTATTAGAAAATCTTATAATTATAATGTATTAGTTCTTAAAAAATTTGACTATATGAATATGCAATGAGAGAAAGTGAATAGATAAAGACAAATGTGGATTCAGGATTAATAGGAAAAATATGATTAATTCAGATATGCCATTGATATTATAAAAATGAAATCAAAAACCACTTTTAGAGTAATTAGGAAAGTTTAACAAACAAATAAAATAATGAGATAGGTGAATAAGAAGTTAAACAATAAGAAAAACAATTATTTCACACTTCATAATAAATATATAGAAGTAATAAAAACATCTTAGGATTATTTATTAATAACAAAGAATCTAGTATTCAAGAAATAATCAGATCAGACTAGAAATTTCACTTTAAGCAAAAAACTCTGACTGAAATTGTCTGATTTAATCTCATCATTATATAATTTAATAGAAAAGTTCATAATTTTTGAAAAGATAGAGGTGAAAAGAAGAGACGAGAAATGATATATAGATTAACTCTGTCACTATAATAATCAGTATACTTTTGAGCCGATTGAAAACCCAAAAAGTTGATAAGCAATTCTGTAGAACACAGAGGCTAAACTCCCCATACAGTAGTTCCATTACTTGATGTTTAATAGTTCAATTTGAGAAATGGTTTTCACATAATTGCCAGGAGTCAAGGTTTACTTGATGAAACTTCATAATATGAAAAAAGTTTCATATTTAAAATGGTCAACCAGCAAATAAGAATTTAAAATTACGACACTTTAAACATTTTTTTCCTGTTTAAATACTAATTAGTTTGTTGCAACATTCTAGTTTAAAGAAATGGAATTGGAATATTTTAATTTTTTTTTTTATCATCTATAACTTTTATCACTTTTTCCAAATTATTATAATAAAAGCAACCTCATTTTAATCAACCCTTTTAAATTAGATGCAACCTCGTATTATTACAATTCATCGATTTATTTTATTTTCACCACACTATCATAGCCATTTTGCTTCTTTCTTAGATTATCATTTAATATATATACATTTAAACTTTTAATCAATCAAATTATAAATACTGGACAACTTGATTGGACACAATTTAATTACATATCATCAAATCAATTTTTATTCACATATAAATCTTTTTTCGATAGCATTTTTAAAATTAATCACATGACAATAAACGTTTACATTATTGTGTACCCTAGTGGTCATCATTAGAAATAAACTCATGGAAAAATCAAAAATTATTATTATTATTATTTTATTTTATAAACTTACATGTATACAGCTATTATATAGTCTCTTATTCATCTCTTTTATAATTCGATTGTTTAAAAGTTTATAATTTTCTTCACAACATTATGGTCGTATGTTTAAGGGGAAATGACTATAAGAAATTAAATATCTATATATTTGTAGGCTTGTGTATTCATCTGTGTATATATTTGCCTATATTAATATTATACCAGGTGGTTTAATTAGATAGCATCAGCAAATATCCAGGTAGTACAGATCTTTGTAATATTCTTGAATGATCTATGCTATCTAGAGCATGACTAGTGTAATCCAATCAAAATGTGGATCGAATGCTAATATTAAAATCAGGTAAAAAATAACAACAATAAATAAATTGTTATCCGATAGTATCTTAATACCAAAAACATATCATCAGCCTCGTATTGGATAGATTGTGTAATGGATTGATAAAAAGATATCATAAATATATATAAATACAGTATATATAAAAAATATGAATATCGACAGATCGAAAATGCAATGGGTAAAAGAACAAACTGGTGTTATTGACATCATTGAAAGAATTAAAAGATTGAAGTGGAATTGGGATGAACACTAAACTGGATTCCAAGAGAATGTAAAAGACCCAGAAAGAGACCGCACATGAGATGGATAGCTGAAATAAGAAAGTTTGCAGGAGTGATGTGGAGTAGAGAGACTAGAGATTGGAGAAGATGGATTGAACTTGGAGAGACCTTCATCATGCAGTGGATTGATAATAGTTGACAATGATGATGGTAATGATGATACCTGGGTACTTATTATTGTATCACTCGAATGCATTGAATGCAATAAAGCATAAGCCAAAGAATAACAAAGACATAGCAGTGATTTATAATTGGAGTTAAACATTGTATAATAAAATCTGAAGTTAATGATCATCATCAAGAAAATGCAAATAGTGCTTATTACAAGAATATAGGACATTAATATAATTAGCTCAGCCGTAAAGAAGACAGTCATACATCATCTAAATAATGTGTGCGGACTTTAAAAGAGACTTAGCAATGCTAAAGAGTGAATAGATGTCAACTGTAACTTTAAAAACAATTACATAAAATCGACACACATCACATAATACCTTTAATCTAGTTTTTAAGTAAATTCACTGTAATAATTTAAAATAATAATTAATAATTTTATTAATTAGAGATATTAATAAAACGAAAGCTGCGAAATAAATATTATTCACTTAACACAAATAAGTAGATTGACAACATTACAATTAACTGACCTTTAAATTGTGTGGGCATAAATTTGACAACTTATATATATATAATTTTTTATTTGCCTTAAATCTATAAGCTAGTATATTTTAACAATATGAAAATAGTAAGTGATTTCAGATTTGATATATATGCACGTTTTAATATAAAAAACACTTCAGTTTTCAATTCTACTTTAGTATGAGGATAAATTATTGTCACAACATATATTATACTTGCCTACAGAAAATATTAAAACATTTTAATAATTATTTAAAAATTCAGATGTCTTGTTACATTTTAACACCAAAACAACATTAGGCTGTAAAAAATAAAAAGGACATTTGATAACGCTATTAAATTAATAAATCTATTGACAAAATAAAGGCAATACATTTGCAATGGGTTTCTTTGAAATTAAATTTAGAACAGGTGTGTTCCCTTGTATACTGATTGTATGCTTATGCCGAATCATTTAGAAATTCCATTGTTTCTACGAATATAAAAAAAAAACTTATAAAAATGGCCTAAAATATCCTGTGTTATAAAACCAGATTAGATTATTGTTGATGAGATGATTGTTTATTTTAAGTGGTAGAAGTATTTATAACATCAAAAATAATAAAAGTGGGGCAATATAAAGTTACTCATACTAATAAAGGTTAGCATATGAGTTTTTTTTTAAAATACAGGTATACAGTTATTGTTTGAAATGAATTTTTTAAGACCCTCTCATTAAGTGTTTTGTGAATATGTTTTCCAGAAAAAACGTTTAATTAGCAGGTCAATTTTTCGTGAGCGCAGATCATTGAATAAAAGGACATTGCATAATTGCAAGGTCTATATTGATATTACTATTTTTATAATTTCTAGATGTATCAATGAAGCATCAAAAATGTTAAAAGATGATTTTCATATTTTATCAGAATTTAATCTCCAATATTAGATATACAAAGCTTAGAAGAATAAAGCTTTATTTTTTTATATAACCATTGTAACAATTCTTAATAAAAGATTTTTTCCTAAGGGATTTGAATACATGTGTTAATATGAATGATAAATTAAGGTCAAAGTTATTAAAACTAATGCATAAGTTCTGTAAACGTGAGTAGTCTAGTTTTAATGAAATTTGTGACAACATATATGTTTGCAACACAGATATATTTACTTTTAAAATGGTGGAAACATATGGTTCCAATAATAGGTAAGATTCAAAACATGAAGGAGGCAATTATTCAAAAATTCTTCTACAAGAACAATGTTAGAGAGATTACTGATTAGTATTTTCCAAAATTAAATTAGTAATAACATTCAAAAATATGCGTTATTTATATGATTAGAAAGTTTGATATTCATTCTTTAAAAGCAAATATTTTGTTGATCATACCAAATTTCAACAGCAGCTAAATATTAAAATTGCCAAGTTGAATATTAAGTTCAATCATGTTACTGACAAAGAAACTTGCTTAAAAAATATATTGTAGATATAACCAGGTATGTTCTTGGGTTCATTATGATAAACAGTTTGATCAAACAAAATATATGGTATATTTTACTTGATTGAATAACAAAACAAATGTGGAGCTTTACATATAACATAGAGATTTAAAAGTAAGCAACAATAACTGATGAGAAAACTGAAGAATAATAGTAATATTTCTATAGTGTATTTTTCATTACATCACTCTCATGCAAGGTGTTAAAAATAGATAGAGAACATTCCCTATATTGTTTGAGGGTGGTGTAATGAATATTATACTACAGAAACATTCATTTTTTGGGAAAATCTTTAGTTTAATGTGTGACTAATAAAAATTATTAGTAAGGTTTCCGTAAGTGATTTGCTTTAAAGTTGTGGGGGCTGCCCATTAGACACCTATCAATTAAACTGTAGTCATTTACTATCTTTATATAGTGAACATTTATAAAGATATTTGCAAGAAATTGTGATCTGAGCCAACTGATGAGTGCTGATTCAGCATGAAATGTGCATCTTGGGGGTCATAGATCTTTTTCACATGTCTTTGATCACATGTTTATGATTATATCCCTCCACAAGGTGTTAAAAGTGGGTAGAAAACATTTCCTACCTTATGTGAGAGTGATGTAATAAAAATTACATTACAGGAATCATTCTAGATAAAAAATTTGAATGTGTTCTCTTGTGGCATTTATTAAAAAAAGAGAGAGAAAATGGATAAAAATAAAATAAGCTTGTTTAGAGCTACTAGCACACTCGTTATATATATATATTATAATGATCCGGATATAAGCCTTAACATCAACTGCACTACAGGGCGCCATCTAGGCATTTGAACCTAGAAAAATTTATAAAGTAGGCAGATACGTAAGTCAAAAAAAAAATTTTTTTTTTTATATGTATATTTTGATATCCGGTCATTAGCCCATGTCACTAGCTCAATGGAACAGCAGAGATTTATATTTTATAATAAATTCTTATCTAAGAATATATAAAAAAAGAATAAAATAAGCCACTGCCAGTAATTAACACACAAACATTTATTTACGCACATATATAAAATTTAGCATTATTTTAGAATAACTTTTACTTTGGATTTTAACTTGATTTTAGAATTTAAATTTACATTTTAATTTTTATAATATTATAAGTTTACATTTTAATTTTTTATAAGTTCACACAGATGGGTTTATAAAATGTGTTTTTAATGTTGAGTATAGATTGGTTACATAGATTACACGGTCAAAAAACATTTCAAAATAAACATAAACGATCAAAATACAAAATCATTGATACCGTCAATTGCATAGGGAATACAAGAAACCCAATGGTGTTCATCATAAGACACCGCATTGACACCAATAAATTAAAAGATATCCGACATAAATACATCTTAGATACTCACCATAAGGTATCAGTATTTACTGCATATCTATATATTTTGATCAAATATGAAAACCAAAAACATAATCAACCAGTAATGAACTCATGCAAGCATCTATACCCAACTTAAATTTAATGCATCTTTATTTAAAGTGTCAAGTATAAATAGACTACATAGATTTGCAGTTGAAAGAAAATATTCTATCCCTATTTAACCTTAGGCCAAAAGTTCGCAGTCAAACCGGCTCCAATCCATCTGATACATTTATGTATGCAATGTAGCATGAAAATATGACAAGACAAAATACTATACTGTCAGGAATGTACATCTGAACAGTAAGTAGAGTTAGAGAAGACATTGTCTCTCTACCAACAGGAATTCTACATCTGTTGGCGAGTAGAACAATAAACAAAAAACTCCATAAGAATGGACTGCGGTCCTTTGCCGACTTACAAACTCATCCGTAGGCAAACAGAAGGTGTGTGGCATATATATGCAATCCTTCCTGTAGCAGATCTCATACTATATCTACTAATTACACCAATATATCCAATCCATTGACCCAATTTAACTATGAAACAAATAACCTAAGATTACCCTCCCCTAATATAACTTTACAAATCTATATAGCCATTCATGCCCGACTTAAATTTAACATTTATATAATTCAATTTATCACACAACAAAAATCATAAATAAACTTAAAGAACAAAAAAAAATGGAAATGATTTTACAAAAAAGAAATACATCAAATAAAATTATAACTAATTAATAAATAATTTAGTCTGGTCAGATAGGATTCTATTGCAATTATTTTAAATACGGAAAGTTTTTAATTTAATGTTCATTAATTATAAAGTTCTTACAGTTTTAAACAGTTCATTTTTATCTGTTGCTTGCCGTTTGAACATGAATTCCCATGCCGTCCTAAAGAGATTGGTTGAGTTAGCCGTTGTTTTTTTTATTTATCCGGAAGTCTTTTAATTTAGCTGGTCCTTAATGTAGAAAAAAAACGATATCATTTCTTTTTTTTTAAACAAAACTGAAGGGATTGAAGAGTGCGTCTTTTCAATCCCTTCTCCTTCAACTCCACACTAACACATATAGAGTCACATCGTAATAACTCTAATAATTTCCAAAGTTTTCCTTTTATATTAATTTTAAGGATTCAATTGACATTACATCATCGATGATGATGATCCTTCTGTTGAAGTCCAATTTCCCGATGGATTTCTCTCATTTGCTATTAGTTTCTATTGTTTCCCTATCTGACTGCTGCTTATACATTTAAATGCCCAAAGGCTAGTTCACTTTGACTAATTAAAATAATCATTTCCATTTCTGATTAATTAATGTGTTTTCCAAACTTAAAGATATATTTTTATCTCTAAATCTTTTTGTTGAAAGATTTAGTTTTTCTATTTTTAATAAAGTTTTATTTTAATAATTTTTTTTTATCTGTGCGATTTTATATATATACGAGTTTAAGATGATTTTTTAATTTTCAATTTTTAATTCTTAAAAAAGAAGTTTTTATTTACGAACTTTTATTCTTTTCACGTTTAATAATAAAAAAACAATGTAACATACGTATGTGCCCGTTACAATATATATATATATATGTGTGTGTGTGTTTGTGTTTCATGGATTGGATTGGATATTAATGATATTTAGCTTTAATCTTGTTTTGTTTCTGTGATGTTTTTGGTTTTAGTGTTAGTATAGTCATATTTGATTATGACTAATTTAATTTTATTATATACGACTATAGGTAAAGTCAATTGGAAATAACAAATTACCCCAAATTACATTTCTAATTGAACAAGTGATCTTCATTCAGCTTAGATCATATCTTTCACACATCTTATTATTGTAGATCAATTTTTATCAGTAGTAATTTTCTACAATTCCTAGATCTCAATTTCTTTTAGTCACATAATGCTATGATTACGCTACTAGACAGTATTGAAAGCACTCAGCTTTAAATAAATTTTCTTTATTACAAATTCAAACCTGTTCTGTTATTAAATGTTTTAACATTTTTTGAATAATTACATTTCTTTTAGAAAACAGGGTAAAATTTTTTATCTAGAATTACAATTCCATTTATAAAATTTCACATTTTTTGGAATATACTCACTCGATGCTCACTCGCTCACTCGATTCTCACTCCTTAGATAAAATTTTAATGATTATTGTTAATTATTTATTATGCTAAATGAAGTCTATAATTTGCGTTCATTAAAGATAATTTGTTCAGCCTGAAATGCAACTTGGAAATCATTTAAAATTTTATAGTATATTTAAATTATCACATATGAATAGGAAAAGGGGGTGGTGTTTAATTACTAAATGTGTGTTTGTATTAACTAATATTAATTAAGTTTAGAACTAATATTTGAGTGAAAAATATTAAAATAATTAGTAAAAATCATTCATGTATTTATCTAAGGACTCTATTATCAAAAATGTGCATTCCAAAAATATAGCACTTTGAATAAAATTATAGTAATTTATATATACTGAGATGTCAAAGTATTGTACACCATCAGTATTTATATTATATCTAATTTGAAATGATAGCAAATGCATTAAAAATATAAGGTTAATAGAAAATTGAACAACTAAAGATCATAATTGGAAATAATAATATAGAAGATCAGTGTATTTCATTTTTAAAAAGTTGAATAAATTACAAAGGAGATATAAGAAAAAGAGATTTAAATGTTTGTATAGAGTATAATATTAGCTGTAAAACAGTAAGTAAAATTGAAGATATTACTTTGATGAGACTCTGAAGTATTCAACAGCCAGAGATTTACGGTTAGATTTCTATAGAAGAAAGCAATCATCATCATCATCATCATCATCAACCATTATCAATCCACTGCAGGATGAAGGTCTCTCCAAGTTTAATCCATCTTCTCCGATCTTTAGTTTCTCTTTTCCACAACACCCTTGCACATTTTCTTATTTCATCCATCCATCTCACATGTGGTCTCTTTCTGGGTCTTTTACAATCTCTTGGAATCCTGTTTAAAATTTCAATTGTCCATCTATTATCATTTCTTCTAGCAATATGTCCAGCCCAACTCCATTTCAATCTTTTAATTTTTTCAATAAGGTCAGTAACACCTGTTTGTTGTCTTACCCATACATTGCGTTTTCGATCTCTTCTTGTTACTCCCAACATACATCTCTCCATACTCCTTCGAGTGGTCTGCAGTCTCTGTATTGCTCTTCTATTAAGTGTCCAAGTCTCAGATCCATAAGTAAGAACTGACAAAACACATTTATTAAAAACCTTCCTTTTCAAACACATAGGCATATTTACTTTTAGTATCAAGTTATTTCTACCAAAAGCACTCCAACCAAGTTTAATTCTATGATTAATTTCCTCCATTATGTTTCCATCTGTATTAATAATCTGACCTAGGTATTTGTAACTGTTAACTTCTTCTAATTCTTTATAATCAATCTTTATTTTCATATTTTGAGCAAATCGATTAAACATTACTTTAGTCTTTTTAACATTTATCTTTAGTCCTACTTTTCTACTTTCATCTGCTAACTCCTGCAACATTTCCTGCAGCTCTGAAGCATTATTTGCAAAAACAACTACATCATCTGCAAAATCTAAATGACTTAAATACTCTCCATTTACTTTCATTCCTTTAGTTTCCCATTTTAATCCACAAAATACTTCTTGCAGCACTGCTGTAAAAAGTTTTGGAGATATGGAGTCACCTTGCCTTACACCTTTCTCAATGTTGATTTTTCCAGTATCATTATGTAATCTAATTGTTGCTGTTGCATTTTTATAAATATTCTTTAAAATATGACAATATCTTGGATCTATACCTTGATGATCCAATGCTTTAATCACTGAAGAAATGTGTATAGAATCGAATGCCTTTTCATAATCTACAAATCCAAAACATAATGACAACTCATATTCATTTGTCCTTTCTATGATTTCTCTCAATACCTGGATATGATCTATTGTACTAAAACCACTTTTAAATCCAACTTGTTCTCTTGGTTGGTGGAAATCCAAAGTTCTCTGTAGACAAGTTGTAATTATCTTGGTAAAAATTTTATATAAAACTGATAAAAGGCTGATAGGTCTGTAATTTCTAATATCTTCTTTATCACCTTTTTTAAATATTAATATTATTACTGCATTCTTCCAATCTTCCGTACATCTTTATCATTTAGACATTTGGTATATAACTTTGCTAAAATTGTTTCTATTTCTTCACCTCCTTCTTTTAATATATCAATTATAATTCCATCATTTCCTGGAGCCTTTCCTTTCTTCATACATTTAATTGCACGTCTCACTTCTTCATTTAAAATTCTGGGCAATTCGGAAGATGTAATAGATATAGGAGGTACTTGTTCTTTATTACTATATAATTCCTGATAAAAATCTTCTACAAATTTCATGATGTCATCTCTCTTTTTAGTAATAATTCCATCTTTTTTTCTTATTGCAGATATAAATTTCCTACCAATACCAAAATGTTGTTTAACATTCTTGAGACTTTTATTTTCTTCTACAGCTTTCCTTGCTATTTCACAGTTATACGTTCTTATATCATTTTCAACTCTTTTCCGTACCATTTTACAAAATTCGAGATATTCAATTCTTTTTAATACATCATTTTTGTATATCTTCATATTCCTTCTTTTCTTCATAAATTCTCTAGTATCAGTAGAAATTTTATTAGTCAATTGCTGCTTTTTTCTACCAGCTATCTTTGTTGCAGTTTTTAAAAGTGTATCAGTTATTTTCATATTAATTTCATTCAAATCTGAATCCTGTTCAAAATCTCCTAACACTTGAAACCTATTTGTAAGTTGTAATTTAAATTCATTAGAATGTTTCTGAAGATTAGGAATATCAACTGTAAATATTGTTTTTCTCAATAATTTTTGTCTCTCTAGTTTTACATTAACACGTAACTTACACCTTACTAATCGATGATCACTTCCTGTGTTAAATTTATTAAGAACATTACAATCTTGAAATATGTATTTCCTGTTAGTCAAAATATAATCCAATTCTGCTGTACCTTCATTTGGATGCTTCCATGTCCATTTCCTTTTAACGTTTTTCTCAAATAATGAATTCATAATATAAAGTTTTTATTTTTCTGCAAACTCCACAAGTCTATGTCCTCTCTCATTTCTATTACCATAACCAAAATTACCTACAGCAATTTCATCTTTCATTTGTCTACCAATTCTAGCATTAAAGTCTCCCATAACAATTTTAAAATGTTGTTTACTCTGATCAAAAGCCTTTTGTACATCCATATAAAAATCTTCTACTACTTCATCACTATGAGAACTTGTTGGGGCATAAACCTGAATTATCTGCATTTGGTATCTGCTATTAAGTTGTATAACTAATCTTGCAACTCTGTCCGATACACCATCAATCTCCACAATATTGTTCTTCCACTTTTTATTTATAATGAATCCTACTCCACTTGTATCTCCAATATGTGTGCCTTTATAATAGAGTATATGTCCACTTTTTAAATCAATTGTTTCTTCACCTTTTCTTCTAACTTCACAAAGTCCAATAATGTCCCATTTAATATAAGACAGTTCTTCTTCTAATTCTTGCAATCTTCCTTCACTTGAAAGCGATCTGCAGTTGTAAGTACCTAAATAAAAAGTTGTCATCAAATGGCAGCCTGGGTCCACAATCAGGGGATTCTTAGCACCCTCCGCCTTTGGCCACCAACCGCTGCCTTGGTTGGTGATTTTACAGCCTCCTGGGAATAAGGGCCATGCTTTATTTTTGTCTGTCATAATTGTATATATGTATTGGAAAAATATTTATCATTTACACAAACATTCATTTTGCCTTATCAGGCACTGAGAAGAAAGACCATGGTGTTTCTTGATCTTAAACTCAGAGGTAAAAAGCCAATAAACTCACCACGCTGGCTAATGCGTGTTGGTGAGCAGCCCATCCATGTTCGTATACTATATGAATAATCACATAGTAATAACAGCTGCAACGACAAGAACGTATGGAGTGGACATTAGGAATTTGCAATACATATATATAATTTGCCAATTAATTAAATGACACATTGACTTTTATTTTGCACATTTGACACTCGAATGGCACGTGATTTCTAGAGCAATTGTCATGTGTAATAAATAAAATGGCATGTTAAAATATTTGTTTGACAAAATAGCATACAATATTACAAAGCAATAAACGATATAAATAAAGCATGGAATTATATATATATAATTATTTGTTGTATAATGAAGTTTGAATTCCACCTTTTATAATTGCATTAAATATCAAGTAAAAATGTTCACTCATGGTATGTTACCGTACTTAATAAATGCTAAGTCGTTTCTTATTTTGAGTACAGTATATGTTTTTTTTTTTATTATTATTATATGAAGCTTATTCTTACTTGGGGGGGGGGTCTTTTTTTTTTTGCCTTTTCAACAGAAAATTTTGCATATTTGTGTGTGGGTTACATGTAATTTCTTATTAATTATATATATTACCAAAATTCGTCACTTTTTTTATTTTGTTATAATAGTAAAAAACTTTTTTATTATACGTACATGCATGTAGGTATAATAAAAATGTATGCATATATGTATAATAAAAAGTTTTTTGCTAAAAAGTGTTTAAAGTAGAGTGGATAAATTGCATTTATATAATTCTATATATAATTTCAGATGCGGACTTTTATAAATAATAGAGTGATAATTAAATCACTAAATAATTCATTTTAATTATTTTGTCTACAATAATTATTTTTCAAAGCCAGACATTTCAGCGCCATTTGTATGTATATATATGCTATTCAGTTAAGCTTATATTAGCCTGACTTATTATTGGGGAATATGATATTGGTCATTTTTAAGATATATTAAACAATGATTTTTTTTTTATTCTAATAGAAAGATTAGCAAATAAAACTATCTACCCAATTAATTTCCCATAATGTGTGTTTGTGTGTGTGTGTGTGTGTATGTATGTTTAATTAAAATAAATGTTGTAATACGAACTTAATTTTAAACTTTGCGTGTTGGTTAATATTCTGTAATTTAATACTAGCTCTATAAACGCACAAACACAAAGCTAATATTTAATATCTTATTAAACCATAGACTGCGCGTCTTCAAGAGACACGGCTCTCATAATCATAGCTCTTTGTGAAGTAACTGATTGTCTAATGTTATGCAAATCTATGCAAAGTTCAAGTATTCCTTTTCCTGGATATAGAATAACACGTACAAATATTCCATTTCCTGGATTCCTGAATATAGAATATCCAGGAAATGGAATACTTATACATGTTATTCTATATCCAGGAAATGGAATACTTGCACTTTGCATAGATTTGCATAACATTAGACAATCAGTTGCTTCACAAAGAGCTATGATTATGAGAGTCGTGTCTCTTGGAAGCGCTTAGCCTATGGTTTAATAAAATGTTAAATATTAGCTTTGTGTTTATGCGTTTATAGCGCTAGTATTGAATTACAGAATATAAAATGAATGTTCAAGCTTAAGAAACACGTCTAAATACTAGTTATGTTTTAGGCTTCTTTGTATACGAAGTCGAAGTTTTCACAATGACATATTAAGATTATTTTTTTCCATACATTAATTCATTGCGGGGGGGAAAAATTACTGTACAATTTTTGTAATTCTTGTAGAATAAATAGGTTTTACATTAAACACATGACTAGTAATATTAATTGAATGACAGTACTAGAGAGTTCAAAGTTCGGAAACTGAAAATGCCAGTACTGGAACGTAGAATTTTACTCCTAAATCTGTTCTACCATTGCACTAAAAGAAGCTGAGCAAGAAGATGCCTGTTTATATATCATAAAATTAATCTAAATTAGCATATAATTATCCTGAACACTAATTTAATTGAAAATGCAAATTAATGATAGAATCCTTGCAAAATATCTTTCTATTATTATTGACAAACAGTTAATTTATAAATATTACTATATTTACACATTTTTGTTGAACTTTAAATTATATACACTAAATATGAGGAATTCATAATAACTAAGAATAAATATAACAGCTTTCATAACTATATAATTAAGCAGCTCGTGAGTACCTCAAGATTCCATATTTCTAGATTTGCTATCTTAATATAAAACTGAGCACTGATTATATATGTGTGGGAGATGATAATCTGGACCAACTGATGAGTGCTGATTTAGCATGAAATACGTATATTGGTGATTATTTATCTTTTCTACATGTGTATGGTCATGTGTATCAGTTATATGAGATAGTGTGGATAGTTGAAGGGTGCTTGAAAATCTGAGTTCAAATCTCTATACTTACAATTAAAGCCCCCAGGTTTGTAAAGAGTGCCTGGTTTTCAAATATTTATACATATATATATGATCACTAGATGGAGCTTTACCAATACTCCTAACAAGATTTTGTTTACATAAACACTGAAAGAGATAGAATTCGATATCTCTTTCATTGTCTCCAACCTTTAGACCATAGTTTCCAGCTAATTGGCTCACATCAGTAAAGGATAGGAAGACCAGAAATCCTACCCTTTACTGACATGAACCAACTAGCTCAAAACCATGGCCTAAAGGTTGGAGACAATGAAAGATATATTGAATTCTATCTCTCTCAGTGTTTATGTAAACAAAAGCTTGTTAGGAGATATTGGTAAAGCTCCATTTAGTGATCATAAAATGCAAGCTAAGAGCAAGTTACAAAATTTATAACTTGTTTTGTTTATCATATATATATATATATCATGAAAAATTATAAAGTGATGTGGAAATTTTATTTAAACACATCCATGTTATATTACAAAACAAGAAAAAAAATGTAGACTACTAAGTTTTTTTCATGATATTCTAGGGTAAAATAATTACGATATATAATTAGATGTTAGACCACAAACAGCCCTAGAATTGCAAAATACAAATAAATTGGAAAAATGTTAATCTTTTCTAGATATCTATTGCATAAGATTGATAGCCTAAATCATTTTATAAAATAGTGCTTGATCTCTATTGTACCATATTGTTGGGTGACAAAAAACATTTTAACCACAATTTGGCAATGTATAAATTTTACAAACTTGCTAGAATCTTAGCAGCAGAGAGATTTGTCTATAGATGTCTACAAGGATGCTGGCCAAATAGATATGTATCCCTGAAAAACTGATCTCTGAAAAACAATATCCTAACCATAGATAGTGTAATAGTAATGGTATAATGAGTGACATAACATTGAGGAGTGGATTAGTTTGTTTTGTAATATACACTTTTGCTCTTATATAGATTGAAAAATATTTATGACATATCAAATTGAGATCTTTTCTGCAGATAAGAAAGCAGACTGTCTTAATTAATAAGGGATATCAGGATAAAACCTAGGTATATGCTTTGATTGCATACATTATCTTAATATTATCAATGTTAAATATCAACAACCATGGCTTAATCCATGGCTTATAATATACAAGTAGTCCAACAGGTATAGCATTAATTATATTAACTTCCTTATTATGATGAAGCAATTTTGATCAAAGTGTGTTTACTATGAGTCAGTTTGGTATTGTTTTCCATATGGCTGTGTTCATTTGCTACATGGATGATCTAGAAAGTTGTGTGGTGATTTTAATCCTATTTAGATATTAATCTAGAGTATGCAAAACAATGAAAAGAATGATATTCTTATGAAGTTAGTATAGATCCTATCTATGTAGACATGAAAATTTAAAAAATAATATTTTTTTTTTAAAAAAAAAGGTTATTAAATAAAAATCAATACTTTCAAAAAGAGTACAACATTAAAACTCCAAAACAGTAATAACTTTCATTATTTTAATCAATTCATCTAGCTATCCAGTACCCGTTAAAACATTTCTAGTTAGAAGTTAAAATAAAAGTGTTCAAGCCTATTGATTTAATACTTTTCTCTTTCATTGTTCCAGTATGAGGAATTGTTAAAGAAATGTTTGCATTATGATAGACTATTTTTCTACATTTTACCTATTGGTTAATTTTAAAAAATGAGTTGTCTAAACTTTATAATATTTTAAAATCAAATCTTAAGTAATAATATTATTTTTCTCTGTGAAGAAATATACGCAGAGGGAAATGTTAAATTAATATTAGAAATGAGACATCAATAAAAAGTATAAAGGTTTTTTTGTGTGTGCATTTTCCTGTCAACCAAACACTGCAGCCTTATTTTTGATAAACATACAGATTCAGGGGCATAAAAAATGGCTGATAGAAAATATTTAATATTTACATTTTTTTTTCATTAGTATTATTTTTAAAAATAAAAAATTGTGCAAAAATTAATTACAATATTTACACTTTATTTATTAATATTTTTTGATAGTAAGTAAACTAAAAAACTAAAATTATTATAATTTGTGTAACTCCAAAAATGTCTCTAGAAATAGAATAAGTTAACTCATTTATAAAATATTTTTAAAAATTCTATAGATATTGATAGAAATAATAATCAAAAAGTAGTTATAGCCATGAGAAAATTAAGAATAATATTAGTAAGTCTTGTAATAACTTTAAAAATATAAATTGAAAATTATAAATCCATCAATAAATAAAATATCAACTAAGAATAAAACAATATTTGAATTTTAATTAATCATAAAGAATTTTAACAAAGGAAAGAGCTTTTTGTCTCTTGAATAAAATTTAAACAATATAAATTTATTTCTGTTAACATACTTTATAAAAACTAACAAAAGGTTTAACAATCATATTAAAAATAAGATAATTTCTCAAGAAAATTTTATACTTTTCATGTATATTGTCTTCTAGTGAAATCTGAATTTTAAAATATAATTAATTCAATAGACTCTGATCTGAACTTTGACCCAATAATTAAATTTTTACTAATCGACTGATTTTAATTTAATCAGTAACATGTAAAAACTAAGTGAGAACTTTTTTTATATAATTCTAATATAAACTGAGCACTGATTATATATGTGTGTGAGAGAGAGATAATGATTCGGACCAACTGATGAGTGCTGTTTGAGCACAAAATATGGACATTGGAGATTGTTTATCATTTTCACATGTATGTGGTCATGTGTATCAGTTATATAAGATGGAATGGATGACTGAGAGGAGCTTGAAAGTCTGGGTTCAAACCCACTTTGATTACATTTAACTTAAGTATATATACTATTCTTGTATTTAAATATAAATTTTAATATAGATAACAAATCGGGAAATATTAATAATAATAAAAAAATGTTTTTTTTTTAATCAGTAAAAGCTTTAGTAATTCTTGTGAAGTAAAACAGAATTTTTATAAAAATATTTTTATCATTGTTTTAGCAGCCTCTCAAAGGAGGAGGAAGTTAGACATGAGTTTTAAGATGAAGACACAAACCAATTTGTAGACTAAAAATCATTCATTTTTAACCATAATTGATCTACTGAATAATGAAGGTCTTCCCAAGTTTAATTTAAATTCTCTTTTTTAGCTTTTTTCCACCCCATCGTTTCATTTTTCCAAACCTTCTAATTTTTTACTGCATTATTTTAGCACTATTTCAAAATCTTTAAAAAAATCTACTTCTTTTATATTTGAATATAATGTTTTTATAATCTTATTTATTTTATTATTTTGACTGACATATGGTTCTCATTTTTTTAAATAGAAACTTTTATTTATTCTAATTAAGTCACAGGTCTGATGAGGACTATATATCAATCAAAACTGTAACAACATAAAAGATTATAAAAACATTGTCTTTAAACGCACATTATTCCAGAAAACTTCCTTATGTCATCTAGCCACTCAGGGCAAGCCAGAGTATCAATGGATGCAGGAAGGTTTGTGCATAAAATACCTATCTAGTATCTACTCATCCAATATCCCCAGACTATAGGGATTTTATGCACAAACCTTCCTGCATCCATTGATTACTATGGTTTGCACTGACTGGTGCTACAGTATAGAGAGTTCCGCCTTTGTAAAAAAACAGCTTGTGTAAATATAAAGAATGGTGATCATGTAATGTTTGATGGCTTAATCCCATCTATCTATCTCATGAGGGATCTTTTACTAGGTTTTTTGTTTTTCAAAATCCACTTTAAGAATTCAACTATCTATATATTGTCATATTTTCTAAAAACGTGAAATCTATTCTTCTTTCAACTGTTAATTCTTTCAATGATATATATATATGTGTGTGTGTGTTTTCCTCATGTATTTTTCATTTGATCTTTTCTTATTACTACCAATACATATTTTTGTGTAATCTGGTGTATCTACACTTTTCTTTTATTAAAGTCTAATATTTATGAAATTTATTAAAAACATTTCTTTTGCAAATTATCATTTTCAACCTTTTTCCCCAAATATATCGACATATTTCTCATTAATATTAAAAAAATTCACATGTATTATATATTTGTTATGTAGTTTGTTTATTAGACAACTTGTGTTTTTGTAATCTAACATTTTGTCAAACAATCTTTTATGTATAGAAAATGCCTAATTGTAGATCTCCAATACATGTTACCTTTAGCACATTCTACCAATTAAATATAATCAGAATGTCTTTATAATAATGTCTTTAATAGAAATATGACTTATTGTTCCAAAATATCTTTTTTCAGGAATTCTGTCACTCTTTATCCACTGATTCCTAGAAAGAGATTTTCTTTTACATTTGTAGATTCAATATTATGGTTACCATTTAACATATTTTTTGCAATATTATACAACCCCCATAATTCTTTTTTATTAATAGTAGTTCATGTCTGACTTCCATATGATATACTTCACAAAACTTTCATTCTACATATAGCTAATTTAATGTGGAAATGTTCTATTTTGACCATAACATACAGTGAAATCTGTGTTGTTTTCTACACTTTGTAGGTAAGAATTTATCAGAATATTTAAACTGATTTATTTTTTTTAATTTCAAATCAAACATTTCTGAATATTTTCCCATTACTGGCTGATAAAGCATCTGAGTGATTGGTTTATTAATTACTAGATCATATTTTTTGGTGATTGCATTCAAAATATTAAAAACATTGTCATGTTACTATAAACTATGAATGTGATGTACATAATGTATCAAAAACATAGCTGGGCAGTAACAAATATGAATATTTAAAAATCTACATTTTCTATGTATGTGTTCACTAATAGTCATTTATTACATTAGCCCAGAAAAGGAAATAATTCTATACATCTGTAAATTTAAAAACCAAAAATATGAGGTTTTTGCTTTTGGTTGCTTCATTTAAAACTGATCAACAAACATATATTGCACTTTGGTGTCTGCTTTATAAAATTGTCTATAAATTAATACAAAAAACTGTTGTCATAAAATTAAAAATTAAACCATGCATGTGCTTAATACCAGTTTTTATTTCAAATATCTCAAATTTCACTATCTCATATGCTATTGTGTATGAGTTGTATCAAATAAGTTAGCTTCCATGAATAATGAAATACTGTGAATAAATAACAAATATTATTTCTCACTGAACTAAGCTTGGTACAACAAAATAAAATATCCCATGTCCACCATTTCTTTTATGTATACAATCTGTTAACACAGTAGCAGCTTTCTCCATACAATATTGCCACCTAGTGCAAGCCATAGTAATCAATAGATACTAGAAGGATAGTGCATCAAAATTTTTATCTAGTGCCTATTAAATCCAATATCCCCAGACTAGTTTCTAGCTTACAATTTTCATCAGTGGAGAGCTTTAAATCTAAGAGGATGACACCTGGATCCTTTTGATCTAATGCACCTTTCCAGAAGACACCTTTTGTCTTTTCAAGTTACTTGTAAAGCTCTGATTTCAAACGGAAACACAATATTTTCAGATTTAAAGTTCCTCCCTGATAAAAGCCATAATCTAGAAACTAATCTGAGGATATTGGATGAGTAGGCACTACTAAGGATTTTGATGCACTAAACTTCTAGCATCCATTGATTACTATGGCTTGCATTAGTGGCAATATTGTGTGGAGAAAGTTGCTACTTTATTAATAGATTATTTAAGCAAATGAAATAATCATCATGTGATGTTATAGTGGTTTAATACCAATATTAGCCAAAGGATGTTGATGAGTGTAGTTATTAAAAATAGACACCCAAAATACATAGATAATGAACTACATTCAGATTTGCATAACTATTCAAGTGAATTATTTTGGATTAAATACATTATGGTGTTTTCAAATTGGGCTCATAGCTTTATGGTTAACTAAAAAGTAAAAGTGGCTACTGGAGGCATGAATTATATCCAAAGATCTAGGTATAGAACACTCAGTTACAAGACTTTTCACTGATGACAGTCATTAGTTAGAAACTAGTCTGAGGATATTGGATAAGTAAACACCAGACACTAAACTTCTAGCATCCATTGATTACTATAACTAAAACTAGGTGAGAATATTATGCAGGGAAAGTTACTACTGTATTAAAAGAAGATATTATAAAAGACTTTATTCTTAAATAATAGGTGGTGAATTATTTCACTGCATTTTCATTTTGGCTGGAATATTAGGCATGCTTATATAATAGTAAATACTTTTTGTTTATTCTTTATATATATATATATATGTTATCTTAATCATGAACCAGAAAAAATCAGAATTAGAAAACTAATTAACTTAGAAGTTAATAAAAATAAAAAAATTCAGATATCTTAGTGCTGAATATGCAAGCTTACTACATCATCCTTATTATTTTAAAAAGCAAAATTATTTGTGCTTATAATTTATATAAGATTTTTTTAATGCTTTCAAATATTAATTTTAATTTTAGCTAAACATCGAATTTTCAAATTTTTATTTACAAACTTATAATATTGGTCAATAACTATGGTAACTTTACTGTAGGCTATATTTCACTGTTTGCTGGACTGAATGAATTTTGGAAAGAACAAATTTTTGAACCAATTACATACATTCACAAAAAAAATTTTAAGAAAGAAACATTTTACATTCTGATTATAGATCGCCTTAATTACTAAAATATAAATAAATTTTAAAAATTACTCAATATATATATAATTCTTTGATTATATTCACAAAGAGTAATTCAAACACAAAATTTTTAAGTAAGCTTTTAAAAGAATACAATCGTAATCTCTTTTTAAATCCCTTAAATCATTTTGTAATACTACTAATATTTTAAAGTATCTTGTTTCAAGAGTATTTCATGAATAAATGTATTTAAAATAAAAATAGTAAACCGGTTTTGGAAATTTAAAGAATAAGTTTGGATTATTGATACCGGTATTATATATATATATTTCTCTTTCGTGTATACATATTTAGCTTTACAATATTTAATTTACATGTGCTTTAATCGTTAGTAGTACACGAGGACACTCATCATCGTTAGAAAAACGTTAATGATTGTACTGCTCTGTGTGGTTTAGCGCAGTGATAGAATATCAGGCTTTGGAATACAAGATTCTTGGATCAATTCCAGTTCTGGGCCTTCGGCATTTGAAATTCTTATGAACTCCTGAATATAAAACCACTCTCTTATTTATTTACGATTAAACTAGAAATTATTGCATTACTTTTAGCCTAGATCTAGGCTCTAAATTTCACTAAAAGTCAGCAATAAAAATGAATATTGAAGATATTTAAGAAAGATTTATGAACTAGATTAATCGAAGAGAGTTGGTTTAAGTTGAAATGCATTTCGGAGATCATTTGCATACTTTCTGATATCTTTATTTATTTTCTGAAATGTGAGAAGATACAATAATTGTAAATTATATCTAGAATATTAGCTAACATTTTAACTGTTGACAATAATTGGTTGTTATAGAAAAGCAGTCTATAAAAACTGTTTACGAGAATTGCCTGTAATTTTTGAACAGTAACATTCATTTTATATATCTTTCTTTTATTTTTTTAAAAACCTGTTTATAATTGGCATAATATTTTATTATACACTTTGCTTTTAAGGCTATAACCTTATGACTATGTGCCTAAAATGCGACAGTAGTGACCTCTACAAATCTAAACACAAGATTAACGACTTTAAAAGACAAGCTCTTGTCTTTTAAAGTCGTTAATCTTGTGTTTAGATTTCTGTCGCATTTTAGGTGCATAATCTTAAGATTATAGCCTTAATATATATTACTTGCATAATGAGTATGCGTTTTGCAAATTATTAATTACATTTTGCTTTTGAAACTCTATTTTTAATTTACAAATATAATAATAATGATGATATTGTTACTAATTAATAATATTCATTTGTATTCTTACAATTGGATGATTTTTTACAATTTCTACACTTAACAGAAGCAGTAATTTGTTTATTATCTAAAGTGTTGAAAATCAAATCAAGCATTTATAAATATTTTGAATCATGCATTTTCAGAGCCTGATTGTTAAAATCTGATATAGAAGAAAATACATGATACTATTATTGCCAATTTGGTTCAATATGTGAATACACTTTTTTTTTAAAAAAAAAAGCTTCTTAAAATGCCTGAGGATCAAACTAAAATAAAGATATTGTTCATTTCAAGTGTTCTTAAAAAAGTACCCTTGATAATTTGTTAATCACAAATTTTATACAATTTTTTAATTCATTTTTCTGAGACGTTTCTCAGTAATGTTCACGGTATTAGAATTTGATGAAATTCAGAAGAGACGCTGCATTGAAAAAAATATCTATTGATAAATTTAATGGTCATTAAATAGGTATCTAGAAATTTTCAATTAAAGAATAAAAACTCACAGATTAATCTAAGTATTGATGCACTGTCTACAAAATTAAAAACTATGACTGTAATATAAATGTGACCTTCATTTTTAATTGCTGAAGTGTTATCCATCTATGGACAGGGAGTTCATAATTATTATAATCATTATTATAAAAAATGGTATTTACAAACATTGATAGGTTAATTTTAATGGTAATTTTACTATACATTCCTGTAATTGCTATTCATATTTGAATATTTAGAATACTCTATACCTGCCAGTGGTTAATCAAAGAATGGCATAATAATTTTAACTCTTGTAATGTTCACTACTGTGGGAATCCAAACTTACAACATAATTACTGTATTGTATGTCATAATGACTTGGAGCAAATATTCTACTAACAATAATTTTAATGTTCATACATGTTGTGTTGCAAAATTTCACTTTTAATGATAATTAATATAAATTTAGTGTTTAATTATGTTTCTAGATGACAGATATAATCAGAAGATTAGCTCTAAATTAATGCAATTGCTTTTTGCACAATTCAATGGGATTTATATATTATGTTTGTAGAAACAACTGGAAAGTTTTTATTTATGTACAAAAATATTTATTTGTTTCAAATGCATTTTAATTGTTTTAATGATATTTTAAATAATAAATATAAAATATATTTATCTTTACAAGTACTAATTCTTTTAAAGCATTGAAAACTATCATAATTAGACAGAATTTTTTTTTTACCAGCACATACAGAGAAGTGTTTTTTTTCTTTTCACGATTAGTTTCAATTTTTTTTTTAATTTTAAAAATATAAATGATAATTAACTTTTTTTACTAATCTTGGTCAAACTGAAAAATACATATATAAAAAATTATTAATATATTCTAAGCCTTGATTAAATTCTTCATAACATTCCAGCACAGGTTAAGATTTATAAGATTGTACACAGAGTAAAAGCAGATGGCCTTTCAGAAGCAGAAACAAAATGTTAAAACATATTTTTGTTATCTGAGGCTTTAGTTAACTGTATTAATATATATAATAAATTATTTTAAAAATTTTAATTTTCTAAATTTTAATTTATTTAGCAATGCATTTTCCAGACACTGCATTGCTCAAGTCATTCTCAATTGAACATATGTAATATACTATTTTCTAATGAAGTGATTTAAATTTTATTTAATATCACATTAATTTTATATTATCACTAATTTTCATTATATGAAGTTGAAGAAGAATAAAAAATTACTATATTAAATTGTATCTTATTTTTTGAAAGAAAGAGAATATTTCAAGAAAAAAAATAACAATTCATTTATCTAACTTTTTTAAAGTTAAGTGGAAGTTAGCCATTCCTATTATTTCATTCAAGATAAACAGAGAGAATATCTTTTCATGTTTTTTAAATTTAAGTTTTATTTTATATTCATTAAAAATAATTTTCAAGTTACAAAATAGCTATTTATAGTTTATAATATCAATCAACCCTTAAACTATCAACAATCTCAACCTGTAGTCAAGGCAACCTCATTTAACAACAAAGGTGGCAGCACCCTTATCTATGGTGTGATATATTTATATAGATACTAAAATATACTTTATATGGAATTTGGAAGTTATAATTGATTATTTATTAGTCTGCTTTCAGAACAGGTCATATTTACCTGATTAATGAGGTTTGTTTAAACTTCTTTGCATTATTAATATCATCTCCTTGGTCAAGTTGCAATCTTTAGTGTTTATATAAATATATCATATATACATAAAGGTGGTACTACCTTTGTTGTTAAAGGAGGTTGCTTTGACTACAGGTTGAGATTGTTGATTGCTTTAAGGGTTGAGTGTTATCATCTACACATGTAAATCTATTAAAGACTTGAGTAATTGGCTTTATTGTCTTAGTAAATATATATATTTTATATGAAATTTGGAAGTTATAATTGTCTATTTATTAGTCTGCTTTCAGAACAGGTTATATTTGCCTGATTAATGAGGTTTGTTTAAACTTCTTTGCATTATTAATCTCATACTCCTTGGTCAAGTTGCAGTCTTAAGTTATAAATGACTATTTATTAGTCTGCTTTCAGAACAGGTTATATTTGCCTTATTAATGATGTTTGTTTAAATTTCTTTGCATTTTTAATCTCACACTCCTTGGTCAAGTTGCAATCTTTAGTGTCTATATAAATATATCAGACCATAAATAAAAATGGTACCATCTTTGTCATTAAAAGAGGTTGCTATGATTACAAGTTGATATTGTTGATAACTTAAGGATTAATTTTATCATCTAGATTTATAAATCTATTAACACCTTGAGTAATTGACTTTATTGTCTATTTATAGTTTCTTTATTTTTTTTATTTTTTTTTTGCCACTGTTTTAATATATATTATTTTAAACTAACCCGAATCATTGATCTGTGTACATAATGCATATGGATAATGAAGATATCCATACTCTATGTTTAAAATATATATTATATACAGTTTAACTATTGTTTACAAATTTTGGTCTCCACACTAATCTGTGCAAACCAACTTCATATTATATGGGGATTCCTTTATTTTTACATTGTCAAAATTTTATGGGGGAATGTTTCTTCAATATGCATTTTTCAGTTTTCATAAATTCATTTTTTCTCTAATCTTTTGCTTAAAACTGTGATGCACGAAAAATTTAACTGGAATCAAATTTTAAAACTATTGTTCATACCAAAAATAAATTTATTTTGAGTGGAATTAGACCTGAAGTACTTAATTTCACCAAGAGACCAAATTCTGTAATGCTGTTGATTCAATATTATTAGAAAGATTGTCTGAAGTTAAAGGTTAAATAAAGAAAAGAATTATAATAATATAAATGTGTATGTATTTATATATTAATTATCTTTGTTGTTTTTTGTCAATACTTTTAGATTTTTCTGCAGATTTTTGACAAAATATATTCCGATTTTGATTTTATTTTCAAATAAATGGCTATACTTAAAATATTTTAAGTAATGATTTTATTTTTTATAATTTATTATATTACATACCTTAGATAATAATTTATTATGATGATCACCAACAATTTATGTAATTTAAACTTTAAAAATATTCATTATCACATTAAATCATGCCTATTTTGTAATATTATTAATGAAGTAGAATTCTGATGTCATGAAAGTATAATGTCTTTTTCATAAAATTCATCAACAAAAATACAAGTTCTATTCAATGTGTGTTTTTTTTTAAAAAAAATACTCACACAGCTTAAAAATAAATTCTAATTTTTATTTAGTGTTCTTATAATACTAGATTTATTAATACATTCAAAACAAATGGTTTTTATTTTAATATAAGTAATATCATCAAAACTAGTGCTAAAAAATAAAAACTGTGCTAAAAAGTAAATTAAAAACACATTATTCTTATCTCATCATCATCATCATCAACCATTATCAATCCACTGCAGGATGAAGGTCTCTCCAAGTTTAATCCATCTTCTCTGATCTTTAGCTTCTCTTCTCCACAACACCCCTGCACATTTTCTTATTTCATCCATCCATCTCACATGTGGTCTCTTTCTGGGTCTTTTACAATCTCTTGAAATCCAGTTTGAAATTTCAATTGTCCATCTATTATCATCTCTTTTAGCAATATGTCCAGCCCAACTCCATTTCAATCTTTTAATTTTTTCAATAAGGTCAGTAAACCTGTTTGTTGTCTTACCCATACATTGTGTTTTCGATCTCTTCTTGTTACTCCCAACATACATCTCTCCATACTCCTTTGAGTGGTCTGAAGTCTCTGTATTGCTCTTCTATTAAGTGTCCAAGTCTCAGATCCATAAGTAAGAACTGGTAAAACACATTTGTTAAAAACCATCCTTTTCAAACACATAGGCATATTTCCTTTTAGTATCAAGTTATTTCTACCAAAAGCACTCCAACCAAATTTAATTCTATGATTAATTTCCTCCATTATGTTTGTTAATAATCTGACCAAGGTATTTGTAACTGTTAACTTCTTCTAATTCTTCATAATCAATCTTTATTTTCATATTTTGAGCAAATCGATTAAACATTACTTTAGTCTTTTTAACATTTATCTTTAGTCCTACTTTTCTACTTTCATCTGCTAACTCCTGCAACATTTCCTGCAGCTCTGAAGCATTATTTGCAAAAACAACTACATCATCTGCGAAATCTAAATGACTTAAATACTCTCCATTTACTTTCACTCCTTTAGTTTCCCATTTTAATCCACAAAATACTTCTTGGAGCACTGCTGTAAAGAGTTTTGGAGATATGGAGTCACCTTGCCTTACACCTTTCTCAATATTGATTTTTCCAGTATCATTATGTAATCTAATTGTTGCTGTTGCATTTTTATAAATATTCTTTAAAATATGACAATATCCTGGATCTATACCTTGATGATCCAATGCTTTAATCACTGAAGAAATGTGTATAGAATCGAATGCCTTTTCATAATCTACAAATCCAAAACATAATGACAACTCATATTCGTTTGTCCTTTCTATGACTTCTCTCAATACCTGGATATGATCTATTGTACTAAAACCACTTTTAAATCCAGCTTGTTCTCTTGGTTGGTGGAAATCCAAAGTTCTCTGTAGACGAGTTGTAATTATCTTGGTAAAAATTTTATATAAAACTGATAAAAGGCTGATAGGTCTGTAATTTCTAATATCTTCTTTATCACCTTTTTTAAATATTAATATTATTACTGCATTCTTCCAATCTTCTGGTACATCTTTATCATTTAGACATTTGGTATATAACTTTGCTAAAATTGTTTCTATTTCTTCACCTGCTTCTTTTAATATATCGATTATAATTCCATCATTTCCTGGAGCCTTTCCTTTCTTCATACACTTAATTGCATGTCTCACTTCTTCATTTAAAATTCTGGGCAATTCGGAAGATGTAATAGATATAGGAGGTATTTGTTCTTTATTACTATATAATTCTTGATAAAAATCTTCTACCAATTTCATGATGTCCTCTCTCTTTTTAGTAATAATTCCATCTTTTTTTTTATTGCAGATATAAATTTCCTACCAATACCAAAATGTTGTTTAACATTTTTGAGACTTTTATTTTCTTCTACAGCTTTCCTTGCTATTTTTTATCTAATTTGTATTTAATACACAAAATGTTGATAGTAAACAAATATTTCTTATTATTGCATGAGAAAACACTGATTATGTATAATAATAAAAAATCATTAAAACTAAATTGAAAAATGGATATATTATCTAAAATATGATTTACTTAACTAATTTTTATTTAATACCTGTTGATTTAACCAATTCCTTTTCATCACAACTGTAAACAAACTTTGCACAAAAAATAAAGACTTGTCCATTCTTGTTATTAAATGAGAAATTTTGATGAGAATCAATAATTAAATCTCATCAAAAGTCAATTTATAAATATATATTATATGTTACACTTATTAATCTAATTTTCATTTAATTGTACTGTTTTTTTTAATAAATAAAATTGTGATTGTATTGAACAAAATGTAATATTTCAGTAAAAATAAAAGTTTTACTTATTAAATAATTTTAATAAAAGAATTGCATAAATAAACAAATTATACCAAAAATAAATTAGAAAATCTAAAATGTATGAATTTGTATTATGTTACATACTTTATTTTAATTTAACAAATCATGATTCAATGGGTTGCCAACATTGATGATAATTTCCAAATGACTGTCACAACCATGAAATTATTAAAATTACTACTAAAATGCATAATAACATTGTTGTGTATATTAAAAAATAATTTATATATCATATTGACAGGAAGATAACATATTGATAATGCTATACTTAATAAAATGTTTATTTATTAAATATTTATTTTATTTAGTAGATTCAGTTTGCAATAATGAATTAATCACACTCACACACACACCGATAGTGACCAGTGAAATTGTTTATTTTTATATGAAATGTAGAATTTACAATGAAATTTTAAGACATGATTGCACTCTTTATTCAGCATTGAAGCATTTTTTAATTAAATATTTATGCTTTCATATTTGTATAAAAGTATTTTTTTAAAAAAAGTTTAAGTTTATATTTTCTAAATCAAAAATATAAAATGAGAACTAATATCTCATTCTACATGTGTTTCAGCTACAACCAATCCCATCAGTTGTAATATATGTCTAAATATATGATAATCTATGTCAAAATAGTGTTTGGAATTTCCTATATAAATATATAAATATTATTTACATATATTGCTGCAAAGTTATAACATCGAAAAACTACTGCGTAGTAAATCGAAAGATTTCACGCTGTATGTTTATAATTTGAACTCAGTCAATTAAGTGTGATGATATTTAAGATTCACGCTCTCAGATATAAGTACTTTGGACTGGCTTGGATATATAGAAAGACAAATAAAGAAGAGAGTGGAATCCACTCTTTTCTTGTTAAATTCCCTGTCCCAGTGCTTAAGATCTGATTGGTTACTAATAGTCACAAGCGCTTGAGAAATTTGCACTCTCTCTATATAAATATAGTCATGTGATAAATTTAATTATTAAAAAGTAAATACATTGTATTGCACTTTTTAGACACTGTTCAAGTTTATTAAATATTAAATATTTTTATTATGCAAAGTATGTCCCATTTTAAATTTCTAATGAATTTATGACAACTACTTGTCTTTGCTTTGCATAATATCACAATGATGAAAGTAAGATTATGTAATAATATGCTCACATTTAAAAATAACATATATCATATAAATATACTTATAAATAAGCATAGTAGCAACTACTTTTATGTGGCTTACAAGTACTCAGACTTTTAGAATACTTAGTAATATAGACTGTAATTAAAACATGTATAATATAAAAATAATTTAGATAGGCATTAATGATATCAGATCATAGATATACATTGAGAGCACTAAAATTGACTCCTAATTAAATGTTCATTGAAAGTTAATTTTTGTATAATAGTATGATAACAAAGTAAGACCAATGATAATAGATATTATTAATAATCATTATAAAACCCAGAATTACTTTCAGTCATCTGCGTAACCATTTTTTAACTGGAAAGTTTTTAAATTTGGCCATCACTGCTTCTTAATGACATGAAAATTCATTTAATCAAGGTATGTAAATAAAATAAAATATCAATTATAGAATAATTATTGTAATAATAATAAATATTGCTAATAATCTTTATAAAACACACAAGTACTTTCAGTTATTTGGAAAAATTTATAGGAATTCCAGTTATAAATGATCATGCAAATAACTGAAAGTACTTCTGTATTATATAGTGATTATAAAATATATATATATATATGAAAAACAAAAACAAGTTATAATCACGTAACTTGATATCACTTGTATTTATGATCAATAGATGGCGTTTTACCAAAACCACCAAACAAAGTGTATATTTGTTTACATAAATGACAAAAGAGTCAGAATTCACCATCTCTTTCATTTGTCCACCCTCAGATCAGCTGATTTCAAGCTAATTTGCTATCATCAGTGAAGGATAGAGTTAGAAACTAGATCATAAATACAAGCGATATCAAGTTATGTGATTATAACTTGTTTTTGTTTTTCATAAATGTACCTTTAAAGGTTTTTGCAATGATATATATTGCAGAGGCTTTGACTATGTGGTGAAACTGAACTGAGATCAGACCCATGTAGCTATCTGGCTTGTTAGGCTGAGTTTGAAGACTTTACTGGTCTGAAAATTTCATGCTTGCAAACTGATAGAAACTTCTTGCATAAACACTTGGAGTCGGTGTTTAGATCTAGTTTCTAACTCTATCCTTCACTGATGATAGCAAATTAGCTTGAAATCAGCTGATCTGAGGGTGGGCAAATGAAAGAGATAGTGAATTCTGACTCTTTTGTCATTTATGTAAACAAATATATGCTTTGTTTGGTGGTTTTGGTAAAACGCCATCTATTGATCATGAATACAAGCGATATCAAGTTACGTGATTATAACTTGTTTTTGTTTTTCATAAAT
Organism: Epiperipatus broadwayi; assembly: GCA_028023455.1. Classification (NCBI taxonomy): domain Eukaryota; kingdom Metazoa; phylum Onychophora; class Udeonychophora; order Euonychophora; family Peripatidae; genus Epiperipatus; species Epiperipatus broadwayi. Next base: position 15,936,618 of record JAQFVV010006207.1, read on the forward strand.
GAACCTTTAAAGGTTTTTGCAATGATATATATTGCAGAGGCTTTGATTATGTGGTGAAACTGAACTGAGATCAGACCCATGTAGCTATCTGGCTTGTTAGGATGAGTTGGAATACTTTACCGGTTTGAAAAATTCATGCTTGCAAACTGACAGAAACTTTTTGCATAAACACTTGGAGTCAGTGTTTAGATCTAGTTTCTAACTCTATCCTTCACTGATGATAGCAAATTAGCTTGAAATCAGCTGATCTGGGAGTGGGCAAACGAAAGAGATAGTGAATTCTGACTCTTTTGTCATTTATGTAAACAAATATACACTTTGTTTGGTGGTTTGGTAAAGCGCCATCTATTGATCATATATATATATATATATTGCATAAAGTTAGTTGGTATGTAAATCACATGTTAATATCATTTGATAAAAATTGAGATGTTATTATATCCATGTAAACAACCAAAGCTAACTTCAACTTTTATATTGTTAGAAAACTATCTATTACTAATTTACAGTCCTAAGGCAAACAAGTTTTCTCTAATGATTTATTATAGGTCTTTTGTTCTGAGTTTAATTAGAAGAAAAATGATGTTTCTTTTTGATTCCTAACCTAACTTGTTACAAGGATTTAAATCCAGAGAGCTACTTTTTAAAGTATACAGATACAAAAGACTGATCTTTTTGATATCCTGTAAATAATAATTCAACTTCTCCAAAGTGTTCCATATGTTAAATTAAATATTTATCTAGATTTATTATAATGTAAACAATGGAAATTGAGAGATTATATCCATATAAATAATCAGGGACAGTTTTACCTTTGATGTTGCTAGAAAATTCTCACTTATTAATTGACAGTCCTAATGCTAAACAAATTTTCTTCTATTACCCTATTATATCTCTTGTCATGAGTTTAATTGAAAGGAAAAGTAGATCTTTTATTTTTAACTGACATTTTTATAAAAATTTAAATGCAGATAAACTCCTACTGCATATATCTTAATAACTCATAAGTCAGACTTATTAGAACCATTTTAACAAACTGTTCTTTACAAATTTGTTAAAAGTAATCTGACTTTTGAATTATTTTTTTGGTATATACATTTAAAATTAATTTCTATAATTATATATTTTCAGTACTTAACAGTCATTTATTTATAAGATTATTAAATTTATTACATTGCAAATATATATATATATATATATATATATATATATATATATATTGTACCAGACACCCACAAGAGTTAAGAACATCTGCCACTTGAGGGCACCACTAGAATTTTTAATAAATCTAAAAAATTTATTTGAAATGACCGAATATTCAGCAATGATGATAAGCAGATCTCATATAAAATAAATTACTTGCCCTGAAACTGGCTCAGCTTAGAGTATGAGACTTGCAACTATTAAACAATTGATAGACAGACACAGTAAACAAACATCATCCAAATTTAAATAAATAATACCAAGTTTATTAATATTAACAAAATGATATAAAGATAAAAGAAAACAAACCCCACCAAAATAAAACTGAATAAAATGAAGTAGTATTCCTTCATGGATGGTTTGACTTTGGGAGAAATCTATTAGTACCATTGTTTCATACTATAATTATAAAACTATCCTAGAATATAAAATATTTTTCCAATTTGATAAATTTTATTTATTAAATGCTCTCATTATATTGCTTACATGCTTAGACTATCCTTCATTGTTATAATTATAACTCAGACAAATTGATATGAATGTTCTAAGACATGGTACAGTGTGATTGAACCCTATCAATACAAAAGATTTAAAAGGTCTACTTAATGTGTTATTAATTCTGCCTTTGAAATCTAAAACAAATTTGTTTTTATGTTATAATAGATATACTGGTGATTGTAAAATTCCAGTCTGTTTTTAATTAGATTAAGATTTTTTTATTTAAATAATCTGATAAAATTCTACAAAGTTGTTTTGAAAGGATTAAGGTAAATTGAAAAGAGACATTAACTTTTTTTGATTGATATAAAGAAAGAAGTTACATATTTATTTTTTTCAATTCCACAATATGCTATAAAGTGTAGATTTGAATCGTTCAAGGATCTTATAATACTATAATAGATAACATCATTATAGTAGAAGGCAAGAAGTAGAACTGCTACTAAGGTCACAATGCTAGTTTGAATTTACATGAAAGCAAGGCACAGCTTTTTTATGTTTCATAGTTTATACATATATGTATGTTAGACATCATGCCTGAAGTCTACCAAATTATAGTGACAGAATGTCAACAGTTACCATATTTATACCTTTCCCAAAGTATCAATCCAATCTACTGTTTTAGAATGGACCAGCTTACCAAGAGATTCCAGTGAATAGCCAGCTTACTGAAAAAAATATTGTGCTATAGTTTATACATATGCAGTTTTACCAATATGCAAAAGAGAAATATATAATTACTGCTGGATGTATATATAAAATGTGCATGGAAGACTTATTTGATGAACAGATATTATTTGGTGAGTAATTTTATTGAAAAATAACATTATTTTAAATATGTTTGCAGTTAAAATCTTTAAATTACAAGTTTTAAAAGTAAATAAGTTTTGCTTGAATTATACATCTAAAAACAGAGATTGATTTTTAGTTTGTATTTTACTTTTGAAGTAAAAAAATTGACTCAGAAATCATCCATATTGTAAAACAAAAAACAAAAACCTGAATTTTAAATGAACTAGCCAACTGGATCTAGCAATTTTTTGTAAAAAAAAAAACATAACTTTTTTTTAATGTACTAATAACTTTCATTTGTAAGAATATAGCAGTAATACACACATATTTGTGCATTTCTTTCATGTATATACTTTTTTTAGCATGAACATAATTTTCTTAATATATTTATATATATAATATAATATAACTGTAATAAATTTATTATTTTTTGTCAAATGAAATATTGTAGGATATGCATGCCAGTTGGTGCACACATTTTAAAGTGTGTCAGGTAAACCCACATATATGATAAATCAGTCATTATTGGTTTTATTAGTTAATGACAATTCTAATATATTAATTTTAAATTATTATACAACACACATGAGTGCTAATATATATGTGTGTTTTATATAAGCCTATTGAGATATATGTAAATTATAATGTCATAGCATATTTCTTGTATTATTTTAATCAAAATCAGAATGCTGAATGTATAGCATACTCAACAAAACATAATTTAATTTTATTGTTATTAATAAATTTATATTTTATTAAGTTATTCCAATGAATTTATTTAAACCTAGACTAGGTTAAAAACATTATATGTTGATAGTATCTCTTGCTCATAGTAACAGTTATAGAACTCGTTACCTGAACTGGAATTTTGCATAATGGTCAGTTACATAGATTGAGGTTTATGTTTAGTGTTATGGACATTCTGTTGATGATGATTTCATTACTTCTCTAATGCTGTATGAGCAAAGAGATATCCTTTAAAGTCTATGCACTACTTTTTATTTAATTTTTATTATTAGAAATTAAGTTTATAGATGGCCAGTACATTAATGGTAATAAATGGCAGAGAGCATTGATGATGATCAGCATGTTTTAGTAGCTCAGAATTATTAGACTTATTGTTGTATTTGATGAAGTAGCACTTAAGTATGTGGATACAGATAATTATTGTTTGTATTCCTGCCCTAGATTTGGCAGTGGGTAAATAATTAGCCTGGTCTATAGTGGACCACTTTCAAGATTTACTGTTGATTTATTTTTTATTGCTGATTATTTATGATGATGAATGATTATTACTTTTGGGTAATGCTGGTGAACTTATATTTATTTCTGTGCTGATCCCTCATGCTCATTCTTTTTATATTCAAATTTATATTTAAATTAGACTAGTTTTGAAGTGGAGTTGGTGAAGGTGATTTAACATCATCTCAGGTTCACCCTACATGCCATATTGTTACAATATGATGATTTAACTTCATCTCAGGTTCACCCCTACATGCCATATTGTTACAATATGATGATTTAACTTCATCTCAGGTTCACCCCATATATATATAGTAACAGTATGGCATGTTGGGGTGAATCTGAGATGATGTTAAATCAACATCATCAACCAAGTTCAAAACTAGTCTAATTTATATATATATATAAAGTGCCAAAACAGATTTTATAGATTCTTTAATAGAATTAATTGAGCCAAGTATACTTTGGATGCTTGTGCACTATATTCATGACTATTATGTTAGGAAAACCCATTTTTTGCTAATTTGAATACTATTTAATGTTTAGTTTATTATGTATTCATGTTGTGCGATGAACCACATCTCTTTAATTTTGTATTTCCTGTCATTTCTTTCCTCACATATAATTTTAATAATACTTGGATCAAAACTGTGTTCATGTTGTTTTTCATGGTTGTTAAAGACAGGTGTATTTGTAGAAGTGGACTTTGCTTTTGCCACATATAATGGAAATATTAACTTTAATTATGAAGCAACTTCAAAATTTTATGACAATGTTTTAAATTTATAATTCTAGAATAAATTATGTTAAAAAGTGATGGGGAAAGCAATAAAAAACTATAATTGATACTGACAAAATATTAGCACTTAATTACACATAGTACTTTATTTTATAGTTATCCACAACCTGACTTTAAGGGGGAAAGTTAGCAAAAACATATGTGCATATATGTGTATGTGTTCATGACTGTGAAGGAACAAACATGGACAGATGTACACTCTAACTTTAGCACTTATACTATTTGACACTTAATTGCTATACCTTGTTAAAAATCAACCAATTACTATACAATTTATTTTACAATCTTTCCTCATCATCTAATTAGAACATCTATCTTCCACAGAGGACAACAATTGATCATATATTAATCATATTAGAATGAATAGCTTGATATGAAAGCACTATCTATCAATGTAACTATCTTATATAACTCAATTTACTGTGATATGATTAAACATTAAATTAAGACAGAATTATATAAATTTTTTTATATGAATCAAACTTTGCTTAATAAGTCATACCTAAATAAATATTTAAACATTAAAAAATATATGTATAAACAAACTTGAACTGATGTAAACTACTATTACAATGCTTAAAACATCCCATTGTTCACTTGTCATACCATATTAAAAACTGGCTAATCACTCTGTAGGTCATAATGCATTTTGTAATTTACCATAATCAATTGATTAGAGCACAACAAAATCTTCCATTCAATAATAATAAACATAATAAACAGCCACTTATAAATGACTGTAGCAATTTCAACTTCAAACAAGGAAAAAAGATAGAAGAACAAGAGAGAAAAAAACTACTTTAGAAATGAGTTTAGCAATGATTATTCAAATCATGTGAACCACAAGTAAATTCCCGTATAGAACTTGCTAGTTTATTTTTTTTGTTTACTTGATATTTTGCATTACAGAAACCTTTTCTTTCTGAAATATTTCAATACCATAGCTAGTTTATAATATTCAATGTTTTCCATTCTCTGCTATATCATCCTAATGGAAACAATTGATATTACACTTCTTTAGAAGATATTTGACATAATATTTATAATGTTGACAGGATCTATCTCTTTGATGAAAAACATACTCAAGTTTACCATAAATCATCTCCTAAGGAAGTCTTCAATTGTTCTCTCATTTTACATGTCCAACTCAATAAAGGATATGATTTTACAATAATGGACTGTACAGTATTAATCCAGAAAGGTTGGAAAACATACTGATTGGTATTATGATTTTGCCAATTTACTTTTTAGGAATATTCTTAAATGAAAATTTTCTAATGTCTTTATAATATGCTAATAGGGTGTCCATGTTTTACTTCGATAACAGTTCTATATGCAGCTAATTTAATTGCAGTCATTTCCCTGTGATGGAAAATAGGCTATCTTTTAACTTATTAAATGCAGTAGCTGCACATTGAATATGCTATACCTCAACATCTAAGTCCACTTTTCTTCTTATCATACTTCCAAGAATTTAAATAACCATCAAAACAAATAGTTGTTGAGGATTTTTATTTCATCACTGGCTGTTTATAAAGAACTTGAGTCTTTTGAACATTCATTAACAAATCAAAATCGTTATATGTTATATTCAAAAAATTAAGAACATTCTGTCAATTGTCTTTTAAACGCTAAAAATAACATAGTCATCAGCATATTTTAACTCCAGAATATCACAAATAAAAAATTCCATCATCAAACCTGTATCATATCTTGATCCCTGTTTAATTTGCTTAAGTCACTTATAAACAATTTCAAAAACCACTGTTATGAAAATTGACAACAATGTTGGGGTAAATATTTATTTCAAATGCCTCGATTTTCTACTTGTAATAATATCACTTCTCATTCGATCATATAAAAGCTGTATAATATCAATTAATTTTGGTGGACAATCAATTAATTCCAAGCAATGACACAGATCTATCCTTTTAACTGAATCAAATGTCTCCACCAAATCGATAAAACCAATATATAAATCTCTTCCCTGGCTACAAAAATCATACCTATAATATTTCTTAAAACCCTAAAACCACATTGGATTTTTGGTAATCATTCATGTACAACTGGAAGCAATCTATTCATCCAAATTCTTGAAAATGGTCTTAAATATAATGAATAATAATAATATTCCGTAATATTTAATAAAATCTTGTTTATTCTATTTATAATAATATTCCGTAATATTTAATAAAATCTTGTTTATTCTATTTGTTTTTAAAAAATTGAAACAATAAAAGTATATTTAAGATTATTTGATACAATATCAATATTTATATATCACTAATGTAAAAAGTAATCATAAATATACGAGGACCATGAAGAGAAAAGCTATCATAAAGTCCGTTTTTGTTTTTTTTTAAAAAAGCAAAACAGTAGGTTAAGCTCATACTGTTTGTTTGTTTTTTTTTTTTTAAAAAAAAAAACCAACCCTATGAAAGCATTTCTCTATCCGGTCTTCCTATATTTATGATTACATTGATCTGAGATCAAGCTTATACTTTAATAATTAATGTAAAAACGATTGATTTGATATTAAAACATCAATTATCAATTAATTAATCTTCTATGAACCACTCTATTTTAATAAATTAAACTTTTATCAAGGTAGATTTATATTAAGTCCTTTATTATTTAAACCTTGATTAATAAACCAAGAGTGTAAATATATAATTATATAAATTAACGCAGTTAAAATAGTTGTAAACAAATTTAAACAGGTGTAAACTCCAACCACGTCTCGTGAAATATTAATTATTCAATCATTCTAATATAACTGACATGTGAAAAAATCATTTGTTTCATTGCATATAAAATTGAGGAAGTTCTATGAAGTTGGCGAGTCCAAAAGCATTTGTATACTAATTGATTGAATTTTACATAGTATAACAATCAAACAATAAATGTTTCCAGTAGTGTGGTTTAAGCTTACATATGTACAAGTTTGTTTACAATCATTTTTAAGTGTGTTCATTTATGAAACTATGTACTTAGATTATTAAGATTTAATTAATAAAATGAGTTTATATTATTTTGCTTTTTAATGTTTAGCCATATAAAACAGACTGATTTTTAGAAAACCATCAAGTTGTTAATTGATACTTTAATATTAAATTAAACATTATAATATTATTAATATGTGAAGATCAATTGTCAGACCATATGAGAGATTGGTGTTGCTCTAAACGATAAGTTAAATAAATATAAACTTCACTCAAACTGCTTGAAACATTTTACTTTTAAAATACTACTAAATAACAAATAATTGCAGAAACATGCATTTATTTATTTCAACGTAGGATCTGGGCTAAAGAAATCTCTAGTTTGATAAATGATTAATGATACTCATTACTGTATTTATCTAGAATGGAGAGTTGTCAAAATTGTGGGTAGAATAAGTTTGACACTTGTAAATCAAAATATTACAATGTACTATTAATAATTACTGTATATATGATAAAGATATATACGAGAGATGATGATCTGGGCCTACTGATGAGTGTTAATTTAGCACGAAATGCATCTTGAGGCAATTACTTTTTTTATTGTATCTTTATTCAAATTGTTTTTAAAAAACGTATGGAGGATATTTAATACATTTATAAAATCTTTCTCAGCTGTCTTTATATATTAAAATGAATATACTAATTCCCATTATTCACTATTTTGCTTTACTTCCTATACTTTATGATTTTTTCCATTAGTTCCTTGTCAATTAATCAAACCATTTTTTTTCCAATTAATAAAAATTATTTATTTTACACACACACCATTATTCATCTTTTCATGTAATATTTTATTTTATACAAATTGAATAAAATTCTCTATTAAATTTTAGTTTATAGTCATTAAGCACTGAAGATGATTATACGTTGTTTTATGTATTTTAACTGTTATATAATAAGCCATGTTTTGTAAATCTCTTTTTCAATTAACATTTATTTTATTTAATACATAACGACCATAAAAGATAGATTATTTTATATATTCCATTATTTTTTCTCTGTGTACTAATTCTGACTTTAGCTTTATTGTATCTCTTTATTATTCACATTCACATTATGGAGTATTAGAATTCACTTTTTGTTTGTATTATTAATGTTTCCGAATTCATCCAATTTCATATCTTACTGACATCATTTGATATGTATTATGTCCAATACTTTCATTTCTATCATTTATATATTTGCATTAAAAAAAACTTCAGAAACCAGGATATACATACTCTCTCTTATCAATAGGTTTTATATATAATACTTAATCAATATTTTTATTAGATCTGCTCCACTATTATCTTTAAATAGTTTATTGTCATCTTATTCCCTTTCTACATTATCTATTTTAAATTATTCAATTTCTTTGTACTTTTCTTTAGTTTACATATATTCTCTTTTTTTCCCCATAGAAATGCATCATCTGTAAATCTAATATATAAGTGATGGTCAGACTAAGCATGTTTTGATGACTTACATTTTTTACACATAATTTATATGGACAATATCTGATTTTAAATCTCATGAAATAGACCCTCACATATGATTTTCACAACATTTTACTTAATAGAATAATGAGGACCACTACACCCAGCTCCTATTTGTAATACTTGGCTAGATCATAAAGAACATAAGTTATTCACCCTGAACGAATGTACAACATACAATATTACATTTAAAATGGCTAATACATTATACAACAATAGTATAATTATAAAATGTAATTATTAGTTAACATGTAACTTACTTTTCTTTTAACAAAGCCTTTTCTCCAATCTCTTACATATTAAGGTCTTATTTCATATGCATGCAGGAAAACAAAAATTACTTATAAAATGTTTAATCTTAATCTCCAATTACATTATAATATTTATATAGTTAGAGACAAAATCATGTACATTTGCCATACAGTGAATCTGGACTTCAGTGAACTTCAAATATAACTCTAAATATAAATCTATAAATATATAATATTGATCTGATTCATAACTTTCCTAGTATAGACATATACAATGCATAAGCTTGTGGTTAAGACCTGTAGAGGTCCCTACCTTTGCATTTTCAAGCGCACATGCTTTAGGTTTATTGCCTCAGTAAATATTACTTACGTAATCAATGTGCATTAAATAAATTTATAATATATAGATACTGAATATGGGATATGTAATCACTATACTTTTCTATAACAGTAACTATAAGCAATGGCTATTTTAGGTCCTAATTTCAATTTAATAAAGCTACAACTTCTATAGAGTTCAATTGCTAATGTATTAAAACAAAATAGGAATGAATTCTCCCCTACAGCTATAGACATATTTAAACTACTATAAGTTCATTGACATAAAATAAAATTCTTGGCAACCAAACATAGGGTTAGCTATGGACAAATAAATCTAATGGATACAATTAAATCATTAACCTAAAGCTATTAATAATTATTTACTCTAACTGTTTAACATTTGGATGATTTATGCATAGACATACTACATTTAAAACAAATATTATATCTTCCACCATTATCTTTTTTTTAACTGCTACAAAATAATATCTCACTAACATGAATTTAAAAAAAAGTACTTTATAGAGTTAATATAACGTATATAACATACATATATAATACTGTGTAATAATCAGAAATAATAAATTCTTACAACAGCTATATAAATATCTTTTTTTATACATAGAAAAGCCTTTTTCATCACCAAAAAGAAGACAAATATATGAAACATATTATATTAAAAATAATTTAAATAATTGTATGAATATTTACAAGACTTCTAAAAATTTGTCTAATAACTGGTTAATTAAAAATGAATGGAAAATTATATAAATTGACATATATATAATTGTAAAAAAATGCAAGTAATTTATTTTATTTTATTTATTATATTGCTATGATATAGTCAATTATTTTGTAATTACTGGATTTATATGTAGGTTTTTTTTTTCCATATGTCATAGCATCGGCTGGGAACGAACCTGCAACAACCATCTGCAACCAACTGCTTGCTTGCAAGTTGGCTGCACTGACTTCTCGGCTAACAATGCTTGACATATGTAGGATTTCATTTATTTTAATGATTTATATTGGTATTGGTTGTTTCAATTTGATTATTGAACACTACATGGTTTTGTCTCTGTAATAGTTCGTTAATGTAATAGATTATTAACATTTGAAAAGGGTACCAGATCAGGTGCTGAAAAAGGCTTTTTATGTATATAAAAAAATTTTGATACTTATATAGCTGTTGTAAAAAGTTATTATTTTCTGATTATTATTTTATGGAAGAACAGCATAAAGATATTTATTCTTTTCCAATTTGATAATACAGAGTGAATCTTCTATTCTTTTTTATTACTTCTGCTGCTGTAAAGTGTAACTAACTTTAATAAAACTTTTTTTTTCTTTTTTTTTTTTTTCAAAAAAAAGATTGCTTTCTATTTTAAACAATTTATAAAATAGGATATATCATATTAGTATTAAATACAATTTAAAACAGTTATGATAAAGTAAAAATAGTCTCTTTTAAACATAAGACTTACAAAGAGAAATAACTATAGTTTTTTTTTTTTTTCTGATGGCAAATATTAAACAGTTGATATATGCACAAAATATTTTTTAGCAATCTCCAGCTCTGCAATTTGAAATAAGCTTTGTTTCTTCATTTTTAATTTAGATTTATGAGTAGTAACATGTCATGTTTTTAGATGTGCAGGTTAAAATAGTACATGATGTTTTTTTTCTCTTTTTACTTACTAAGAATACTGGAGGTCCGATATTCTAATAAAGTGAGAATCCAGAATGAATGGAATAAAAAATGATTTTTTATAAGTTTTACTTCTTCCTCTTTTTAATGACCTGAACAAGTTTTTTTTCTTTTCTTGAGTGATTAATTTTCATATTACTTTAATTTTCTGAATTTAATTTTCTTTTTAAACTTTTAAATTTTTTTTAAATCTCTCACCTGTATGAGAAACCACATGGCTGACATTGAAATAAATAATACATTTGTTTATTTCAATGTACTATGATAATTTTTTTTACTTTGATAATTTTATTTTTTATAAACTGATAATCTATATTTTGGGAAATGCACATGAAAGATATGCAGACCATTTTCATTTCATTTTATAATAATCACAAGCTGGTGGAAAAGTTGTCAGTGCCCTTATGCATCACAGTGGTTTGCCCCCTCCCTTAAAAAGTTTTAATGTTTTATTAAATATAACAATGAAAAAATTACTATTACATAATTTAAATACTAGTATCTTATATATTTTGAACATTAGGTATAAGTAGAATGGATTGGAAGAAAAACTTTCAAGCTCCTTTCGGCTATTCACTTCATTTTATATAAATGAGATGCATAACCATATACATGTAAAAATATAAATGATCTCCAACATGCATATTTTATGATGAATCAGCACTAATCAATTGGTCCAGATGATCATATCTCATAAATATATACAATCAGTGCTCAGTTTACATTAAGATAGCAAATATTCAAACATTAATTAACAGGTTTCAATCTTTTCCACCATCTATACAATAGAATGCTCAAAGCTCTTGTTGATGCCAATATTATTGTCATACTCATGCTGACTTTAAGTCATTCTGATTCCTGATAGAGTACCTTAATATGTCCATTTATATACTTAGAAGAGAGATGGGCAGAATTTATGCAGAAAACAAGTATATATTCTGAACTTTAGATGCAATTAGAAGGGATTTGAATACAGACTTCCAATTTCCCTTCAGCTATCCACTTTATCTTATATAATTAATGCAAGAGTTGGAGGATGCTTGAAGTCTGTCCATTAAAGTATGAAGATTTGCTATCTTAATATAAACTTAGCACTGAATGTATATATGTATTGGGGAGGATCATGATCTGGACCAACTGATGAGTGCCAGTTCAGGATGAAATACATATAGTGGAGATCATTTATGTAAATTGAAGATCTTTTTTTTCACATGTATGTTGTCATTTGGATTGGTTATATAAGATGGAGTGGATAGCTTAAAGATGCTTGAATGTTTGTGTTCAAATCTCCTCTAATTGCATTTAATGTTTAATATATATAATTTATGTAAAATATTCCAGATTCTGCCAGAATTCTGCCCATCCTTCTTCTGCATATTTAAATGGACATATTAAGGTCCTATATATGAGAGATTAGAGTGATTTAAGATCAAAATAGGTATGAAAAATATCTACAAGAACTTTGAGCATTCCATTATCAGATTTTTAATAATACAGATGGTTGAAGTATTGGGTGGTAGAGGAGATTGGAGCCTGTCCATTAAAGTTTGAAGATTACTATCTTAATATAAACTGAGTACTGATTATATTTATGTGTGTGTGAAGCCTGTCCAGGAAAGCTTGAAGATTACTATCTTAATATAATATAAAGTGAGCACTGATTATATTTATATGTGTGGGAAATAATAATCTGGACCAACTGATGAGTGCTGGTTCAGCATGAAATACATCTATTGGAGATCATTTATCTTTTTCACATGTATATGGTCATATGTATTGGCTATATAAGATGGAGTGGATAGAAGAAAGGAGTGTGAAAGTCTGTATTTAAATTTCCTCCAGTTATTGCATGTTTATAAATTTATGTTCTGAGTTTTTACAGAACTGACAAAATCATCACATTTAGAGTATTGCATATGACATTTTCTATAGTTATCATTGATAAATTTACTAACTGATCTTGTGGCATTGTCGACAATAAATAATTTTTTATGAATTTTAACTTTTGAAAATGATCTCTCTTCACTAGCTACACTTGTAGAAAGAGTTAATAATATGTTCAAATTTGGGAATGAAGCAGTCAAATCATTTTCATGAATATAACTTAAAATATCCAGTGGATTTTTGAATTTAGATAATTCACTTGGAAAATAGGTTTTTAAACAGACATAATTCTTCATACTATTCCTCTCTATTTATATCTATTATTAATTTTTTAATGTTTTAATAAGCTTCACCAAGTTTATTTAGAGTTGACAAAAGTAATAAATTATATAAATATTCATCATACAGTCTTTAATGTACCTACATTAACATTAATTAACAATCTCTCTCCAAAAAAAAAATTACACACATACTAAGTCATTAATAATGAAATTATATTATTTATAATTTAAATTATATTACCTGTAGAATCTCTTTTTATTCAAGCTTTCTTCTTTGAAAACATTACTATAGCAACTACATTATATAGTCTATATATAATAAATAATAAATAAAAACAAATACCCTTCATATTTTAAACTTCACTTAAAGTCTTTAAGAGTTTCAATTATTTTTATCCAGTGAAATCTTTTAGAATGTTTTTTTAAAAAGATGATTGTAAATCTTAAGAGCTTTAATTGTAAAATCATAGAGATGTGAGAATAATTCCTGGTAGAACAATAAATGATGATAAAATTTTATTTTTTTAATCAATCGACTAACATGGTAAACTTTAAGAAAATCACAAGTTGGATTTTTTCATCATATAGCAATATGATTTGAAATACATATCATGTAAACACAGCATAATAAAATATAACTGAGAATATCATAAGAGAAAAACAAACTGTAGAAAATTATAATTGACAAATCATATTTCAAGAAGTGATTATTTATTTTAACATGTTTATATTTCCTTATTTTGTAGAAATAATGAATGAAGTCACAATAATTAATATTCATAACAGAACAAAAATAAATGTATTTTTAATTCTGCACTATTTCCACACTCCTCTTTTATTCACACTCTCATGCCTTGCTTACCTTGCTTACTGTCTTCACCCTGATCAACTTTATATCTAGTAACAATATATTTATTTATAAACTTTAATACATCTGCAACAAACTTTTTAATATAGTAATTAATCTTTTTCAAAATTGATTTTTTCCTCTCAATTCTTTTATAGCAAGTGTTAATATAATATCATCTGGTCTAACTTTTATTTATCTAAAAATTCAAATTTTGACATACCTTAAGACTAGCATATCCCAAAATATTCTGTAATAATTTTTTTAATATTAACTTCAGAATTTATTCTTTTATTTAGCATATGGATTTTTTAACAACTTGACTAATAACTATTAACAAAAGGTTATAAAGGAATCTGTAGAAAAGCTAGATTCACTAATGGATATGGATTTATTAAGTCCTTGAATGCTGCCCTTGTATCCATAAATCCAATAGTCATTAACTATATGATTCAATATTTGTATATTTATCTATATTAATGTATTTGTATGTGTGTATTTATCTAGATTAATGGCAAACCTTGAATAAGAAAAAATATTAAATTAAAAGAGAAATATTAAAAAAGGAAGTAATACACAAATTCATAAACCATGGGGTATACATGAAGTATTGTGCTATGGAAGTCAGTATATTTATTTGAATATGAAAAACAGATGAGAAAGATTATATTGAAATAATTAAAAATATGCTCAAAAGTTAAATTATACCATGTTTTATTTTATATATATATTGTTTGTTTTAAACTTAAATGGTTTGAGAGTTTGTGTTCTTTTTGTGAGACAATTTGAAAATAATTTAATGAATAATATTTCTGTGATGTAACTCTAGTTTAATGAATGACTAATAAAAATTATTAATTTAAAAATAAATTTAATTTTTTAAAAAACATTTAAAGTTCAATCTATCCTTCTTATTAAAGTATATAAATATGGGGGGGGTGCTTATGAATTTTATTAATATTTTTAACAGTGAACTCTCAACTAAAATTAAGTATCAACTGCTATGAAAGCAGAGAAATAATAAAATCTTAATAAAAATTAATAAATATTATTTCACCAAACTATACTAGTTTATTAAATACTTTAAAATAAGCTTTTTCTTAATCTCTTTCATTTACTCTAAGAATGATAAGTCACATTTCTTATCAATTTGAGGTTTGCTTACAAAAGCGAGAAAACCTACAACTTTCTCTTTATTCATTCTTATTTGTATAGGCTTGACAAAATTTTTAAACTTATTCTTTAAAATATATTCTAACAGATTTTCATGGCTTGATAATATAATTTTAACTATGAGAAGTAAAAATTTTCAGTATTCATTTAAAATTCTGCTTATTATTATTGTTTTTTGAGTAAATTTTTATTCCTAGATTATCGTATAAAAAATAATAATAATACTTAATTAAAATTTAAAAATTATCATCTGCAGGGTTATCAAAGTTATTTGTTAAAAATTATTTGCAGTTATATTTATAGAAGATCTAAAATCTCATACTTCCGAAGTACCTTAACACCTCAATTGAAAGAATGTAAAATAGCCGAATTTTATTGTACAGATCTGTTTTAACAGCAGCTGCTGTTAGTCAATGTTTACATTGTGGCTAAAATTGAAGAGTTGTTATTATATTTAAGGTCTTTTTTTATTATTAAGAGAAGTTTGCATAAACTATGATACATAGTATTACTTGAAATCAAGGATCCGTGGGTGTATCACTTTATTGCTCTGCCCATAAAAGGGACCAGATCCTATACAGTCCTGAGCATTTACCTGCACTAGCACACCTCAATGTAGTTGATTAGATTCCATGGGAGCCCATGTCATCAGTCATTTTGCAGCTAGACAAATTTATCTAAGACACCTTGGCTATTGGTTGATTAAGGACAAGATTTGGTGGACCTACCACATCACTATTTCCATTGTGGGAATGTTCTCCTCCTCTACAGTCATGAATCTGCAAATGTAAAGGACCCACTGATTTCCACAATTGTGTCAGATGCAGCGATGCAACCACCATTCATGGTCACCCCAATTACTACAGCAAGACATAGCTTCAGCATCCAACTCTATAGTTTGGACAGGATCTTTGTAGCAATATTTGGTATATGGTCCAGTGCCATCTGTTCCCAGGTATCAGAGAACAGTTTAGCCAGGGGCAGTAGGTGATCTCTGGTTTTTAAACTACACATGAGTTCCAAGTTTGCATTTATTTTATGTAATGTCTACATGTTTCTTTAGATTTGAAGAGTAGCGTTACTATTGCATAATTAAGATAAACTGGAAAGTAAGTTATGCTAATTAGTTGCATTGTTCTTTTGTCAAAAAAACTCTTTTGTGAAAAACATTTCCACTCTTTACTATGAGAGCATTTTTGAACTTTAGTTATATTTTAAAACATGTTTAAATAGGGCAAAAAAAAGCTATATATATTCTACTGAACAAAGTTTAATGAGAATTCTTTGTATTTTTACAGCTATTCTTTTTTTATAGTAATCATGATACTATATTTAATTTTTTTTATTAATATAGAGAGTCTTAAGATCAATTGTTGAGAACTCAACTGATAAGATGTCCACAATAATTCCAATCATATTACAAAACTGGGGAAGGGGGTCGAAATCTTCAGCTCTTGAATGTGTTGCTCTTACTATTGGTATAAATTATGCAGAGCAATTCTTTACTTTATATATTTTTTAGATTAGATCAGGAATTTTAGAAAAATCATAACAAAACTTTAGCATAAGAATATGCAAATGAAGTATGAAAAAAAGTCATAAAACGTCAAAATTCACTCTTTTTTAGAATCACTTGTCATTCTATATTATTAATCTCAAAACTGTTTGTTTTTTGTTTTTGTTGTGCTGTTATTTGATTTGCAAAAATTTCCATAGTATATCTGTGTACCAATAACCTGTAGTCTATCATTATGCTTTATTAATAAATATTTTTACCATTTTTTTATATATTTGGAAAACTTTCTGTTTTTTATTAACAATTCTAAGATTATTAATAGAAAAATTCACCATGAAAATTCAAATTTAATTTAAAATTTAAACTACAACCAAAGTTTTTAAGTTTTACTTATTTATTACATTCTTAAAAACCTTATAAAATTCTACCTTAATAGATGTCTGAGGAATACTTTGATGTCATTCGTGATCTTCAAACTTGGTACCAGATATTAACTTTCTACATTAATCCAGTATATGATTTCTTTTAATTTTGACTATGATAAAGAGAAGACTTATTTTTTTAAATAAACAAAATAGTTTATTTCTTTAAATATTAATTTATTAAGCACATGGTCAGCATGTAAGTACATATATATTTAAGGCTATAACCTTAATACTATGTTCCTTGAATGTTCAATTTGCTACTAGAGGGGCCTATGCAAATCTTTATACAAGATTACAACTTTATAAAAATAAGAGTGTCCACTCTTTTCTTCAATCTACTTTTTAATTATATAGGCAAGTCTAAAGCATTTTGATTTGATAGTGTGAATCTGTTAACACACTCAAATCAAAATGCTTTAGATTCACCTATATAATTAGAAAGTAGGTTGAAGATAAGAATGACTGTTCTTATCTTTATAACGTAATTTTGTGTGAAGAGTTGCAGAAGTCCCTCTAGTGGCAAATTGAACACTCAAGGAGCATAGTATTAAGGTTATAAGTAAATTTATTTGTATACCCATGTTTTTTTCATGTGTGTTATCTAGTCACAAAAGAAAATATAGTGATATTAATAAATTATAAAAAAGATCAGTGTTTAACACGTATAAACTGCATGTGAAAATGTAGTATTATGCTAAAAATAAATTAGCATACTTTAAACCAAATTCTTAATCTGAAGTAATATTAAACAAGAAACATTTTGAACACAAGTGTTTTCTGACATGACTTTGAATATGTAATGTTTGTTTTTTTTAACTTAAACAACATCTTATAAAAATACTTAGAATAAATGCCAGTTATGGGGGCTAATAGAAAGTAAGCAGACCAGTGGTTAGAAATTTAGAAGTGATTAATTCTTTAATCTGATTTTGATAAGAATGTCTACTTTAAAATTTATATCAGAAATATAGAAAGACCAAAAAAAATCACTTTAATGGAAAAAACCAACAAAATAAAAATATATGCTACTCATATTGCATATTATGTTGCTCACTTCACATTGATTTTGTAAACTTTCAGGCTAATTATGCACTAAACAAATGTAAATAGCGGTAATCATTGTACTTTTTATTTTCATTTTGTATCCAGTTTTTAAAAGTTTTCTGAATTAAATATATTTAATTTAATGAAGTCATATTATTTTTAATTTGCTTCTAAATTTGCTTTTATACATAGATGTAATTTTAATACATCTTTACCAACAATAATGATAATTATTATTTAATCAGTTACTTCAAGCATCATATGATCACATCTCCAATCCTGCCTAATAGGGTAGTGGTGGCTATCGTTGTTAAAGAACCAAAGATACCAAAATGTATGGGTGCTGAACTATATAAGCTATTGAGCTTAGATTGAAAATGTTTTTTGTGTTTTCAATTTCATGCTCATAGTTTTGTAGTTAAGTAGAGATAAAAGGTGGTTGCTAGAGGGTTGTATTAGATCCTAAGATCTAGATGCAGTGCTCTCAGATCCAAAGCTCCTCACTGACAAAGGCCACAAGCCAGAAACTAGTCTGGAGATATTGGATAAGTAGGCATTAGATAGGGATTTTATGCACAAGCCTTCTGGAATCCACTGATTACTCTGTTTAGCACAGGTGGCACTACTATATGGAGTTTTGCTTTGCTTTGTTTATAATCAGTTACTTGCAAGTATCTATTTATTATGGCTTAGCTAATTTTTGAGTTTGTTGAGAGAATTATGGGTAAATATTTTTTTTAAAAAAAAAAATGATGATCTGTGATTTTATCACCTTTTTTTATATCATTTCAAAAACGATATGTTTTTTTATATAGAATAATAATCTGTATGTAATTATAAAAATGCTTCTTTAGGAGAAAAAATATTAATCATAATCTTAATGCATGCTATGGACTGAGTACTCATTTCAAAGGCAAACATTTTACTATTAAAGACACAGGCTTTTTTAATTTCAAATATTCCAAGTGTATTCGGGTGATCACTATTAGATTTCCTATTCATTACGAGTCTGCATTATTAATAAATCATATGGTTTTATTTTCCATTTCTTATCATTATATTTTTTGCAAGCCATCTCTACTTCTTGGAGGTTAAAAACATGACTAAATATGCTTTTGTATGTTAAAATTTGGATAATAATTATTATGAAGGTATATATATTATCTTTACATTAACGCCCCTTCTCAATGAACTATAATGAACATAAGAGCAACTTGGTTCCTGGTTTACAAATAATCCTTTAGATTAACTTTTTTTTACTATTTTTAATTAACTGATTTAATGTGGCTGGAAAATAAACCTCACACTATAGGTTTTTTTACATAGTTTCTTCAATATTGTTGAAAGTAAATGTAGAATCATCCAAGGGTATTTTCAGTAACTATATTTCTATTCAATTTTGACTGGACCAACTGATAAGCAATCAGTATGAAATACACATATTAAAGATTGTTTATCTTTTTCACGTGTATTTAGTTATGTGTATTGGTTATGTCAAATAATTTTTTACTTTTGGTAATCTACTCTATATTAATACTTTATAGCTTTTGGCAACAGTTGCATCGCACATGCACATGTGCTAGTGTATTGGTTATATAAGATGGAATGGATTGTTGAAGGGCACTTGAAAGTCTGTGTTCAAATCCCTCTAATTACATCTGAAGTTCAGTATTACATTATACTTACAAAGAAATCAAGTCATATGTCACATGACCTAATTTAACAAGCTTGTATTTATAAGTGCTATATGTAGAGTTCACAAATAAGCTCTTAACAAGCTTTGCAGAATATCCCCAATCCCAGACTGGTTTCTGCTACTGGCTTCCTCTGTGAAGTGCTAGGATAATCAGAAACTGGTCTGGAGTTGGGGATATTCTGCAAAGCTTGTTAAGAACTTATTTGTGAGCTCTATATATAACATTATACTTATATTGAAATATTATAAAATCAACAATGTATAATTGATGTAATTTTTTCTATTAATTTTATAATATATTTATCAATGTTATATTCTTTATTAGCTTTATAGCTTGCATGATTTTTGGTTTTAGTGTAAAAAACTTTTGATACTAAATATTTATAATTTATACTTATTAATGATCTAAAATCAATATAATCTTTAGAATTAATGATTATTTGCATAGTGTAATATATTGTATTATTACTTGGCTTAATTAACAAATTAATTTTTTTAATGTATTTTCAGTTATGTTCTATTGCTTTTTTAAAAGTGTCTCTTATTACTCAATATCCTCAAAATACTTAAAATCGTCTCTAATGAGTCATAACAAAAATACTATCTACATATCTTATATGCATGTTGCCATTATCTGCATTCAAAATGAATGGAATTATTTTTATAATATTTTTCACTGGTAATCAAGTTTGTTCTATCTTAAAATATTGAACATTAAATGGTTGCAGTAATATCATTATTAATGTAGTTGAAAATATCGGTAATAAAAATATTCTTTTCTTCATCTATGTTCTTCTTAATCAGTAATTCATGAATAATTTTAATAGATAAACAGTGATTGCCAGACCCATATAATTCACTGATATCTAAAAATGTCTATATTAAAGTTATTCTTAATTTGAAGTATTCTTAACAAATTAATACAAAGAACATAAAGTAACTTGTAAAGGATACATAATAATATTTGGATTAGTATTGTAGTATTTACATATATAGTATTTTCACAAACTTATTTAAAGAAATTAACTTTAAACATATATTTCTTAAGCAGAAAAGTTACAGATGATCAATATAAGCATGTTAACCCTGCTGCAAAATGTTAAACAATTTTCGGATTTTTTAAAAAAAATAATTTATTACTTCGACAAAATAATTTTTGTAGCATAATATGCTTAAATTATTAATATATTTATAGTAGATCATGATTAATATATTAAAAATATTAATGAAAATGCAAACTGATTTACTGTAATTTTTAAAAAAAAAAAAACTTTCATGACTAATTTTCAAAATTACATTTTATATAATCTAATCACATGACCTTTCTGTGCAGTTTAATGCAGCAGTAAAGTTATAGACTCCTGAACTATGATTTTTATCAAAACTCAATCTGTCATTTTTAATTGTCAAAGTTCACATTACCTCCCAAGCAATAAAGCATTTAATTATTTTAAGATTCTTTTATTATCTAATTTTATAAATTTTAATCACTAAATATAATTTTAAAGTGAAGAAAATTTTATAACTGTTTTATAAACACAATAAGTATTTTATAATCATATTTTCTATGGATTAACATAGATTTTAATTTTAATATTTACTTGATTTTATATTTATTGGAATTAGGTAAAAAGATTATTATCACTTAATTTCTCCATGACTTTTTTCCTCTTTCATTAGATGATTGCTAAATAAGCTCTATATGATTTGGTACAATGACAGATGATGAACTCAAGATCCATAAATTATTTTTTGCATAAATATCAATAGCAATATCATGCTATTTTTTATATGCCTCCTCATATTCTTTCAAAAGCAGTTTTTTCATTATACTCTAAAGCCATATATTCAAAACTTCCATAACTGATAGTCATCAGACGGTATAGTTTTATAATACTCCAACATCTGACTCTTTTGCGTTTTTACTTTTCTAATAAAGGCTAGGATTCAAATTTGAAAAGAATACCCTTGTATACTTTTTAAATTAATAGCTTGAAATTCAAAAATCTTAAAGGAAACTACCTTTTTACTAATTTGTTACAAAAATTACAAAGCAATCCTTACTCAAAACAAATATTAATTTTATCTAGAAAGAAACAAATAGTTTGTAATAATTAGCATCTAACAAGCTTATATGGTGAAACTCTCTTTCATATATATATATATAATAAGGATTTTGTCCTTAGAGTTCCAACTATTGATTAAAGTTTTATCCATTTGAGACTATGAATTCCAGTCCACATAATGCTCTAATTTTAAACTGCACAATAAAAATAATTGAATGATAAGTGCTTTTTAACATTTATTTATACAAAATATAATCAAAACAATGGCTTCAGTTATTATAAATAACCCTCATGTTATAAACATGAAAGAAGCATGCTTCTCTCTTTCCAAAAAATGAACTCTCTAACCTATTTTGCATAAATTTAAATATTCATAACATTTTCTATACTACTCATTCAACTCGCTGGCTATGATTATGAGAAGATAAAACTTCTTGAAAGCACTCAGCCATTAATCTTACTATCTGTAATTAGCTTCAGCAATATCTGTGTTTTAGCACATTTAGACATATTATATATAAACTTGGAAAAATATTAAAATGTATAAATGATAAAATATTGGAAGCATATAAATATATGTCATCATTGAATATATAAATATTATTAAAAATAAAAAATGTTGGATATAGTAGCATTCCTAGTAATTTAAATATCTTCAATTTTTTATTATATTTGTCTTTCATCATCTATAATAAATACTATTAATCTCATTTTGTCAAATGCTTCAAACCTATATAAGCATTCTCTCACATTTATAAATATTCCATAATATCTATTTGCTATGATCAAGGTTGATTTGTTTGGCATCAAAACTTTTTTATCTTAGTGTCACATAATAAAAGTTGTGCATATATGAGCCTTCAGATGTAATTTGTTAGTGTACTTATTTAATATTTGTACCAAATTTGTATTATACCTATCTTCTAAAATAAAAATAAAATAATATAAATATTTTTGAAAGCATTTTATAAAAGTTGTGTATATGTGAGCCTTCAGATGTAATTTATTAGTGTATTCATTTAATATTTTATCATATTTGTATCATATGCATCTTCTAAAATAAAAATAAAAGAATATAAATATTTTTGAATGCACTTTAAATGTTATTTTTAAAACTTTGATTTAAAAAATGTGTATATGAATCCTTCATCTTAAATTGTAACTTCTTAAAAATTAAAAAGTCTATTACATAATTTAGCATATTATTCTATCAAAAATTAATCATTGCCACTTTAACTACTAAAAATATAAAAGTAGAAAAAAATATTTTACTTAGTTATATCAAATTTTATCCCAAAAAAGTAAGATCAATGAAAATTGATACATTATAGTTACTTTAATTTACCTATATGTTTTTTAATAAAGCATGCAATTTTTTAATGGCTGTGGCTTCCATATATTGATGAAAATGAAAACAACATACTTTCTACAAATATTTAATATGGAAAATATGGCAAAGAGACAAATCACAAGGTTATCAAAAATCTATGATAACCATGGAATTAACTACATACAATAATTGAGGATGGAAAATTTGCTAGAAGTGATAAGTGAACTAAATATATTTTAAAGAGCATACAACATTTTTGTTAATATGAAGTAGAACTCTATCTGATATTCCTGTTATTAATAACTATTCCTTTTTTTATTGCCAAAATAGCTTTTCTATTAAAATCTTTTACATCTTTAAAAGTTTTATTTTTTCTGTTACTTCTTTTATTATCTTGCTTTTGTGACATCCATTTTTAATTCAATGTGTCTAATGTCAGTACTATCAACCAAAATAATACTGTGAAAAAACAAACCAAAACCTCATAGGACTTATTGACTAATCAGTTATGGCAGAATTCTAAATACACACTTAACAAAGCAAACATAATGCTTACAACTAATATTTATTATACTAAAGAATGTGTTACTATAATATTAATCTACAGGTGATAATTTTTTTCACTTACATTTGTCATCTTTCACTTCAGATAAATGCATCAATGATTATTAAAAATTATTTATTAGACTAGAGATTATCATATAATTTTAGCCTGATGTAAACTTTAAACTCAATTAAAGATTAATATATCTATTTTTATCTTTTTTTTTCCATGTGTAATCTCTTAGATATTCTCAAAACCTTCTACTCCATCATACACATATATCTTTCTTCGTGTATTTTAGGGGTATTTATAGTAAAAAAGAAGTATTAAGAATGTCTAATGTATATAATTTTTAAAACAATAATCAAAATAAATGTAATAAAAATTTCTGAACATTTTTATTCCATATATTGCTACTTTTTAACAGCTTGTGTAAGCATAAGAAATGGTTGATATGATGTTTTAATGGTTTAATACCAATCCTAGCCAAGGGTTGATGGTGGCTATGGTTATCAAAAAACCAAAGATGCCATAGTATATAGGTACTGAACTGAGTTTGGATTGAAAACATTAGAGTTTTCATTTGTGACTTATAACTTTATAATTAACTAAATAGATAAAAAATAGTCACTGGACAGTTGTCTTAGATCCAAAGATCTAGATGCAGTGCTCTCAGATCCAAGACTTTTCACTGATAAGGACTACAAGTTAGAAACTAGTTTGAGGATATTGGATGAATAATGCACTGAATATGGATTTTGATGCAGAAACTTCTAGAATTCAATTGAACTTTATGTTTGCGCTGGGTAGCAATACAGTATGGGCAGAATTACTACTGATTTAACAGCTTGTGTAAGCATAAGAATGGTGATCATGTGATGTTATAATGATTTAACATTTTTATTATAGCAATATTTGTAAATATCTTTTAATTTAAGTACTGAAAAGATTATGAATTATAAAGACTATTGGATTTACTTCTTATGGTTATCATTTCGGAGTTGAATCTAGATTTAAAAGCCATAAAAAAATTTAAAAATACAAGCAGGTTTCGGATTATTTATTATTAGCAGTTAAATGGATGGCTAGTAACAATTTAACTAACCAACCAATATCGATTAGTAAATAGCACGTAAAACGTTCATGTTAGTCGTAATTGATTAAATAAGTGTCATTGCATAAAAACATACGATTCTAATATGATTCGGCGGGATTCACTACTTCAATTACGTTATCAACACAAAATGCTCGCGCGTATGTTCTCGTTATAATGAACTAATACATTTAATTAAAATAATAATAGAAAAATTCTTCATATATAAAAGAGAAAACAATATTTTAAATAGCTGGTGGAAGGACAAACAAATATGCATTGGATTTTTTTAAAAAAAAAAAATTATTACATAAGGCTCGGCATTTTTAAAATCAGAAAATAACAATTCATTTTACTCTTATGAAATTGTTTAATTCAAGCAGAAACTTGTATTTAAGAGTGAAAAACGCAGTGAAATTTAGTTTCCTGGCCTGAATAGGAAGAGAATTTTTATTTATATTATACTCATTCTAATCGAACAATAGAACTTCATAAATGAATTAAAGTTTGTTCTTTTACTTTCATCTATTATTGATAAAAGCAATGGTGGAATGTTAATTCAATTAACAATTTAAAAATATTAAAATTTGTGGAAAATATACTAATAAAAAGTCTGTTGACTACAATATAATAGTTTTCACAGAAATAATATATAACACTATTTAATAAATATGTGTGTGGCACATAGCATCTGTAATTCTATTAGTCCTTAGTTATTTGAACGTTATTAAATTAACTAGTCTTCAGTACAAAGAATGGTGAATCAAAGAAGATTGAGTTTCTGACATATTAACTAATAATTACCTATAGTAATATTGATTTTTTTTCCTAGTAACATTAGAAAAATTCAAACTTGTCTTCGTATTTGCTACTGCTATCCTTTTACTATACTCCCGAAAACTATTTTATTATGTCTATATTGATACTCATGCACACAATAAATAATGACTTAATTGTATATACTTATTAATGAGTAGTTTATTAAATGATATCGAATTCCAATGTGAGGTTTATAACAAATATATGCATACTTATAGAGAATAGCATGAGATCAGAATAATGTGTAATAATATGAGCACTTACAGATAAACAATCATATACAGTATGATAAATGTTCACTATAAAATATACGGTAAAAATTTCTCGGCCCTTATGTTTAAATATAGCCAGTGTGATCCATGACAGTCTTTATCTGAATTGGTAGTTGCACTCACAGAAATTCATTGGGATGATCAGCTGTTTTGCTGATCAGTGAGTCATTTACATTTGTATTTCTGACTTGATTTTTGTCTGCTCTTTGTGTATTTTAATTTACTCATTTTTGCTCTATTATAGTTTTCTGCAGTATGCTCTTTCCTAAAAATTAGATGTTATTTATCTCTGAATCTTCTACTGTTTTCTGGAGTCTGGCTTCAGTTCTATATTCTTCTAGTTTGCATTGAGGAATGAGAAATAAATTCATTCAGATTGTCTGGATTAATTCTATTATTCATATTCCATATTATGCACTTTTATATGTAAAATACTTTTATGTGGGTCCCCATACTATCCTTCTCCTATAAAAAAATGTAAATATAAAGCAATCCATCTTTACAACAGAGAGCTATGAGCTTCCTGTAATACACAGTCTTATAGATACACTGATAGCCTTCTATTTTCCTACATCTTGACTGATGTATCTGGATTTTTTATAATTCTGTTAGGTGTTTTGCTCATCTATTCTGAATCATTTATTGTTTCTGACAATTTTACGTCTGAAGTATTGATCAGATTTTCCACATCAATAATTGGATTTTTGATTTCAATGGTTGTGGTTTTACAATGTCAAGAATCTGGCAGGCATCATGATTAATGTATTTTTATATAGAATATCTGAATCTATTTCTATAGGAACAATGTACTTGGGAAGAGATTTTTCACAATCCATTGTAACAATGTGTTTTTTATATAATCTTGGGTCCAGATCTTGTCATTTATTTCATATTTATTATTCTTATCCATTGCATTTGTGTCTTTCTTTTGGAGCAGTAGCAAAGATATTTGGACTCATAGTTTTTCATCATTAGTAGCTCTGCAAAGGATTTCACACTGGATGTTGTGTGTTAGTCTGATAATGTAGTATATAGTCTATTTCATACAATACTTGAGTTTGCTTTATTTAAATGCCATTTTAAATACCTTACAGATTTTTGATCAATGCATTTAACATATGTGTATATGCTTTCACAAACTGTTTTGATGTGCTACAATGTGTATTCTTTAGGAGAGAGGTTAGCTATGGCACATGTAACATTGTTTCTGCAAAACTCTAAGTCTGAATTGATTCTTGGACACTATATGTAGAGAGAAACTAGAGCTTTTGCAGTGACTATAGTGTATTAATTATAATATTTTTTGCCTTTAGCTTTGGTAATCTTGATCATTTTTGGTTCAGCTCATTACTGCTTTACTATTACCTATGGTAATTTTTAATTCATTTTATATATAATCTATAAAAAATATCTATGTTTCTGCTCCACCCTGTCTGGTATTCTTAAAAGAGACTCGGTGTATTAAATTACACAGCCCTTTAATGTTTGATCTTGAAATTAGAATCTGCCAATATATTTAAACATCAGAGCATTGTACAGCCTTTGATGGTCAGAGATTGTTTTTATAGGCAATATAAATGTAAGAAAATATTTATGGTTTATAATTATTTTTAAAACAGATGTTGTGGAAGTATTGATAAAATCATTTTTATGTTGGTTATTATAGCTAGAACCTCCTTGCTAAATTGGTTATAATTATTTCTCAGTACTGTTGGGAAATTTGTGGTGCAAATGTAATTGGAAGCTTGCTGATGTGGGTAGAATGATTTAAAACTCATATTATGATCTCAAAAGTTGGTTGGCAGAGTAATATCCAGATGCCTCATATGGGGAGTTAGAAGACTCTCAAACATGAATAAGGACTTTGTTCTATTAAAAGCTTCCTCTTGCTTATCTTCCCAAATTTCATTTTGATTTTTCTTAATCAGTGTTATAAAGATTGGTGATATGCACTTTATCCTTCAAAATATTTTCACAAATTGTTAATCGTGCCTAGGAAGGCTTATAGACATAACATTACATGGTTTTAGGACATTCATATGTATTTCTTTTACCAACTGAAGACCTGATAAGCTGGCCTAGAAATTATGCACTTCCCATATGTACTTTGAAATGTTCAGCATCTTTTCAAAAGCAGATAGTTTTTTACAGACTTTCATAAAACACTTTAGTATAGCAGTATCTGAATTAATCATTATTAGAATATCATTAAAATATGATATTATCTATTTCATACCATGGAAAAATGCATTTTAACCCATTATGATTTTAAATAACAATCTGTTATAATTTTATAGACATATGTGATTGTGAGAGCCAAATTCGTTAGTGACAAGAATTCCAAGGCCAGTAACATTTCACAAAGTGAATCACTATTTCTAAACTGAGTAGATTTCTGTATGCATTCAGGATTAATTTGAACATTTATTTAAGTTTTTATTTATTATGAAATAATCACAAATATGTATAGCCCATTAGGTGTGTTTCCCAAAATAGATATATCCTAGTTGAGGTTTTATAGATGTGAGCAATCCCTTTGTATCTAATTTTTGGATACTTCTTCAATTTTACCTCATTAAGCAAAAAAGTACTTTCTGGGATTTACAAATAATTATTCATAAATTGAAGTCACAGGTAATGCATTTATTTAGCCCTGATCTAAATTAAACAGAGTAGGAAATGTATTACATATTTCTCTTAATGGTAAGCTTTATGTTTACATAGTTTTTTTATACACAAGGGTTTTAATCCCTGTCCAATAAAGGATTTATGATGTTCTGGCTTATGTATATTTATAGTGATATCCTGGACTATATATATTATCAGAATTTATAATCTTTTATTTAACTCAACAAGATTTTTAGGTCATTCTCTTTTATTGGTTTTCTTCTAGTATATTTTAATCTAAGGGTGTTTTGATTTAACTGTTGAGTTTTATTTCTAATTTATAGTTAATAATTGTCTATCAATGAGACTTCAATTCCATTACCAATCTCCCTTGGTAGTTAGTTTTTAAGTAAGCATAATTTGTTATGGATTTTTTAATTCTAAATTTTAAATATTAATTTTTATATCATAGTTTTTTTTGCTTGGAAGCAGATGCATTGACCTGTCCTGTCATTCAGGGGAGAGGGATACAGTGTGCTCTAGTGAGATGTTTTTTCATCCACAATTTTTTGCAGTATTCTTTTTGCTATTTGCATGCAAAGTGTTTCTCATAGCCACAACAATAACATTGGATAATTTGTGTTTGTTTGTGCCTTCACAATTTTGTGAATATCAACATGGAGGAGTTTGGTGATACTTATGGTTTGGCTTGTTTAATTACTAGATGCTGCATTACAACTTGTCTGATACCTTCAGTATACTTTCTTAATGAATCATCTAACATTTGAGCATCTTCTAACAGATCTGTGAATGTACAGTCTATTACTAAACTGTTTCTGTCACTTGATATTTACAGAATTTGTTTCCTCTGGTTTAGTATCCATCTTAGAAGTGGAGGTGGGCTAAATAAATGCTTAAATTATCTATTACAACTTTGGTACAGAGCTAATTTTTGAGAGTTTGGACTTGCAAAGATGGTTAGCAATTTTTATTAAATTTTTAATCCACTATATATAATAAAGTATCTATTCTGGTGGCATCATTATAAATATTGTTTAGCTATTTAAATGAGTTATTAATGTCAAACTCATTTATATTGAGTTATAGATGCCATTTTCATATTTAATTTAGCTGTAGCAATTTTTTATGGCAGTTTGTTGCAATTAATCTTTTAATCACTATTGAATTGTGTCAAATTAACTAGTTGCATAGTACCTGATTTCCACATTGTTTGATTTGGACTACACCAATTTCATTATTATTTTCTGAGCTATTACACTGAAGCTACAACTTACTATGCCTCTATTGACACCCAGATATATAATAAAATAATGAGTGATTTATTAAATATCAAGTTATCATTAATTATAAATATGAAGGGTACCCAAAAATAAGCAGATTTTTGTAATAATAAATTGTAAATTTATTTTTTGGTGTTAGGAAACAAATTTCTTTCAAAGTAGTATTATGTAACATACTGGTCTAAACATGCTTCTTACTTTATTGAAATAGTCCAGGAACTCTTGCAAAGAGATGCCTCCTTGGGTTTTTTTTCTTCACCACTTCCAAGTTGGCAAAAAAAAAGATTGTGGTATTTTTTTCATTTGAGAGAATAAAAAGAAGTCACATGGAGTGAAATTGAGATAATATGGCTGGTGGATAAAATGTGTGATGCTGTGATGCTGAATTTTATTAATCTTATTTCACACTCAAATCTCTGTGTTCAGGTAGCTGTAGTGATGAATCAAACACTCCTCACTTTGGCCCAAAACAGGACATTTACATTTTACCATGTCATCCAAAAGTTTTCAGAACTTACAGATTTTAAACATCTGATCATCATAAATGAATTTGGGTGAGAAACGCCATTTGCATCCAAAACGAATATCAGCATTATCTTAACATTAAACTTCCCAATTTTTTGGGATGTGGGGTGACGCTTCCATTAAAACACTCATAAATTTGTATTTTGTTTTCGGAACAACTTGCTTGTAAATTGTTTCAAGCATTACAACTGTTTTCCTTGCCAATTTCTCTAAAAGAAAACAGAATTTGATGTTGTTCCAATTTTTCAGCCATTGCAAAAAATGACAAATACATGAAATGCACTTTACAAAAAATTTGCTATGTAGTACCATGATTTCACATGATGACAGCATTTGGAAGATTAATGCAGAAGGGCCCCTGCATGAGATATCTAGGTGTGGCTACCGGAGAATGATTCCAATTACTTTTGGGTACTTTCATACATAAAATTTAAGTAACATCCGTTGTTTAATAATATATAACACTAAGATTATTTTTCAAGTAACTGGTTTATTAAATAAGTTTATATTCTGAAGCTAAAGCATAAGACATTTCTTGTTCACATATCTTTTGTTCACATATCTTTTCTCTTTATTTTCTTATATAGAGGGTTGTCTAAAACATTTTATCCAGAAAGCATGAATTTAAATCAGTTATATTATTCATGTTTTACAAACTATTTTTAAATGCTTTATAATAATAATTGATATGGTTGGGATCATGTTCAATTCAACATTGAACAATACAGAATTAATTGCATGTCTTTTCTCTTAATTTCATTTTCTTATGTAGGAAATTATATGGGATCTGAATACTATGCAGCGATATAGGGTACAGAGAGAGAGAGAGACAGAGACAGAGAGAATGATATTCATTATCCAATACATCTGAAAAGAAAACAGTATGTAGCTCTGGATGTATACAAATATTAATAAAGCCAAGTTCATGAGAATAATCAGTTATTCTACTGGTCAGAACATTTGTTCATGTTTTGTCTGTTCATCTATCTAAGCATTTGCAACTATTTAACTTTTCTCTGCAGTGATTTGCTGTTATATGCCCTTGCCGGAAAGTAAGACTCAGTTTTATCTCTGCTATTGTTCTCTGGAGTCTGGCCTATCTCTTATAGTCTTTTAGTTAATATTTGAGGAATAAAGAAGAAATTAATTCAGTGCAACCAGATTAATTTTATATAAAGAGATTACTTGTGACATTTTATTTTAATGGTTGATTATTACTTTTTGCGATTACGTATTGAATTTATTCGAATAGACAATATGTGCTTTATTTCTTATGTAATGCATTTATATATGTAATGTATATATGTGATTATGAGTTACATGCAATGCTGAGTTTCTTTTCAATTAACTAAATATCTTAATAAACGATCGTGTTTAGTTTCTTTCCTTGTAATGTGATATTTACTACCCAAGACTACTCTGAGCATGATATTTTCATTCTATTGTCTAAACTAAATTGTTTCTTTTTTACTAAGATGACGATCAATCCAAAAACCTAAAGACCAATACTTTATTACTGTTTTAACAAGGAGGAGGGGGCAGGGAATGGGATAACAAAATACAATAATAACTTCATACTCTTATTCCTATAAAATTCAACAGTCTTTTTAATAAGATCTTAAAACCTCTTTGTTTCTACTATATAAAAAAAAATTATCATCTTTCATATACACTTTAATGCAATCTTATATATATATATTATAACGATCCAAGCGAAGTGAGAGATCGCATCACACCGCACCGCACTACCAAGGGCGCCAGCTAGGCATTTGAGCCTAGAAAAATTTATAAAGTAGGCAGATACGCGCTGTTAGGATTCCACTTTATTTACATATTTAGATTGTTAGCCCATTGTCACTAGCTCAGTGGAGACGCAGAGATAATAAAATATATAACCTTCGATATAAATATAAAAAAATAATAAAAGCCACTGCCAGAAATTAACACAGAAAAATATTTATTTACGCACATATAAAATCATTCTAAATCCGAGGAATAAGTTTAACATTTAGATTTTTATCTTAATTTTTAATTTTACATTTAAAATAGCTTGCTATAATGTTTAATATTTTATTTAGAGGGTCGAGTATGAATGGACTACATAGGTCTGCATTTGAAAGGAAAATATTCTTCCCTGATTTAACCTTAGGCAACAAATTTCGCAATCAACTGGCGCCAATCCATCTGATACATTCATGTATTCAATGTAGCATGATACGACAACACAAAATACTATATTGTCAGGAATGTACTCTGAATAATAAGTAGAAATAGAGAAGATATTGACTCTCCACCAACAGGAATGTGACATCTGTTGGCAAGTAGATCAATAAACTAAAAACTCCATAGGAATGGACTGCGGTCTTCTGCCGACTTACAAACCCATCCATAGGCAAACAGAGGGTGTGTGGCGTATATCTATAATCCTGCCCGTAGCGGACCTCATACTACATCTACTAATTACACAAAATATATCCAATCCATTGAACCAATTCAAATACAAAATGAATAACCTAAGATTACCCTCCCTTAATACAACTTTACAAAACTATATAGCCATTCACGCCCGACTTAATTTTAACATTTAAATACGTTCGCACAGATTTGTTTACAAATGTTAGGTATAGATCGATTACATAGATTCCACGGTCAAAAACATTTCAAAATAAACATAAACGATCAAAATACAAAATTATTGATACCAACAATTGCAGAGGGAAACTTATAAGTAACCCAATAGTATTCACCATAAGATACTTGCGTTGTCACCAATAACTTAAAAGACATCCGAATAAATACATTTTAGATACTCACCGTAAGGTATCATTATTTATCGAATGTCTATATATTTTGATCAAATATGAAAACCAAAATATAATTAACCGCAAACGAATCCATGCAAGCATCTATAAACAACTTAAATTTCATACATTTAAATAATCTTTACAATAAGGAAAAAAAAAAAATGGAAATGATGTTTATCAATCGGAAAACATATAAAATTAAACATTATTAATTTGATTTAAAAACTTACAAAAGTCAGATAAGAGTCCGTTTTAACATTTCAGTTTTCTTGTTTATCAATTTGTAAAACTTGACGAAAGTTCTTAATTGATTTTAACAATTGTTCATTTCATATAGCTTATAGTAGAAGAGTCCAGGCCTCTGCTTTCAATTCCCGCGGCGCCTCCGTTGGAAGGTAATGTTCTGGAGATGGCAATAGCTGGTTCAAGGTATCACAGTCTTTTCATTTTTTTTTTATAGAGAGTGTGGTATGTGCGTCATACCACATCTCTCAAACACACAACGCTGTAACTGTCCGAAAAAACTGTATTTCCCTTTTTATATTATCCACAAGGATTCAATGAACAAAACGTCACTAATCTATCACTTTCGTTAGGGTCCGAGCCAAGGCTTAGTGCTTCCATTGGTCAAGCTAAAATTTCTTTCTTCTCTTATCTAACTTTTCATCTGACTTTTTAATTACACAGCTTTTAGATAATTAATAAACGACCATTTCCATTTATAGATTACAGGAATTAATTAATACCTGTTTTTATTTTAACTTACGTTATTTTTTTATTAAAATATTTTTATATTTCAATCTTGTATTTTTTTATTAAAAAAAATACGTTCAAATACTTTTTTTTTTTTGTTTATGAAAAAAAAATATTTTTAAAGTTTAGCATCTGTGCAAATGTATATACGTATAACAAACATTTTTAATTTTAGCATTTAGTTTTTTTTTATAGATTTTTAATACATTTATTTTTATTTGCGAACTTTGTTTTTCTTTTAAATTAATGTAACGACATATTTATATATCGTTACATATCAGTAAACTTCCTCAAAAAACAAAAACATTAAAAAAAAAAAAAAAAACTTTACTTAGTGTTAGTAATTAATTACGTTACACAAATTGATTACAGTATATATGAAAATTTTAAAAAGACAAAACTTTTTTTTAAAAGACAAAACAGTAATTACATACAAATATAATGATTAAAAAAAAAAAAAGTTGACTGTTGATTTTTAGTTTAACAAGACTTTTTTAAAAAAAATTATGATTTAGATTTATTATTACGTTTTATTTATTACTTTTTATTCCTCGAATTTATCTCTACATATGCGCAATTTTTTCTTACTGGCAGCACTTTTTAAACAAAACTTCAACTGTAACTCCACGTCAATATAACAAATATATTTATACTAATTTGAGAAAAAATATTGCGGGCATGATTTATTTTCAAAAATACTAGTGGTTTATTAAAGATAGAAAATTTCATCATCATCAATTCCCCTTCTCAGGGTCAATCTCTGAGGTAAGGCCACACTTGGGATGCCAATTATAACGATCCAAACGAAGTGAGAGATCGCATCGCACCGCACCGCACTACCAAGGGCGCCATCTAGGCATTTGAGCCTAGAAAAATTTATAAAGTAGGCAGATACGCGCTGTTAGGATTCCACTTTATTTACATATTTAGATCGTTAGCTCACTGTCACTAGCTCAGTGGAGACGCAGAGATAATAAAATATATAACCTTCGATATAAATATAAAAAAATAATAAAAGCCACTGCCAGAAATTAACACAGAAAAATATTTATTTACGCACATATAAAATCATTCTAAATCCGAGGAATAAGTTTAACATTTAGATTTTTATCTTAATTTTTAATTTTACATTTAAAATAGCTTGCTATAATGTTTAATATTTTATTTAGAGGGTCGAGTATGAATGGACTACATAGGTCTGCATTTGAAAGGAAAATATTCTTCCCTGATTTAACCTTAGGCAACAAATTTTGCAATCAACTGGTGCCAATCCATCTGATACATTCATGTATTCAATGTAGCATGATACGACAACACAAAATACTATATTGTCAGGAATGTACTCTGAATAATAAGTAGAAATAGAGAAGATATTGACTCTCCACCAACAGGAATGTGACATCTGTTGGCAAGTAGATCAATAAACTAAAAACTCCATAGGAATGGACTGCGGTCTTCTGCCGACTTACAAACCCATCCATAGGCAAACAGAGGGTGTGTGGCGTATATCTATAATCCTGCCCGTAGTGGACCTCATACTACATCTACTAATTACACAAAATATATCCAATCCATTGAACCAATTCAAATACGAAATGAATAACCTAAGATTACCCTCCCTTAATACAACTTTACAAAACTATATAGCCATTCACGCCCGACTTAATTTTAACATTTAAATACGTTCACACAGATTTGTTTACAAATGTTAGGTATAGATCGATTACATAGATTCCACGGTCAAAAACATTTCAAAATAATCATAAACAATCAAAATACAAAATTATTGATACCGACAATCGCAGAGGGAAACTTATAAGTAACCCAATAGTATTCACCATAAGATACTTGCGTTGTCACCAATAACTTAAAAGACATCCGAATAAATACATTTTAGATACTCACCATAAGGTATCATTATTTATCGAATGTCTATATATTTTGATCAAATATGAAAACCAAAATATAATTAACCGCAAACGAATCCATGCAAGCGTCTATAAACAACTTAAATTTCATACATTTAAATAATCTTTACAATAAGGAAAAAAAAATGGAAATGATGTTTATCAATCGGAAAACATATAAAATTAAACATTATTAATTTGATTTAAAAACTTACAAAAGTCAGATAAGAGTCCGTTTTAACATTTCAGTTTTCTTGTTTATCAATTTGTAAAACTTGACGAAAGTTCTTAATTGATTTTAACAATTGTTCATTTCATATAGCTTATGGTAGAAGAGTCCAGGCCTCTGCTTTCAATTCCTGCGGCGCCTCCATTGGAAGGTAATGTTCTGGAGATGGCAATAGCTGGTTCAAGGTATCACAGTCTTTTCATTTTTTTTTATAGAGAGTGTGGTATGTGCGTCATACCACATCTCTCAAACACACAACGCTGTAACTGTCCGAAAAAACTGTATTTCCCTTTTTATATTATCCACAAGGATTCAATGAACAAAACGTCACTAATCTATCACTTTCGTTAGGGTCCGAGCCAAGGCTTAGTGCTTCCATTGGTCAAGCTAAAATTTCTTTCTTCTTTTATCTAACTTTTCATCTGACTTTTTAATTACACAGCTTTTAGATAATTAATAAACGACCATTTCCATTTATAGATTACAGGAATTAATTAATACCTGTTTTTATTTTAACTTACGTTATTTTTTTATTAAAATATTTTTATATTTCAATCTTGTATTTTTTTATTAAAAAAAATACGTTCAAATACTTTTTTTTTTTGTTTATGAAAAAAAAATATTTTTAAAGTTTAGCATCTGTGCGAATGTATATACGTATAACAAACATTTTTAATTTTAGCGTTTAGTTTTTTTTTATAGATTTTTAATACATTTATTTTTATTTGCGAACTTTGTTTTTCTTTTAAATTAATGTAACGACATATTTATATATCGTTACAATATATATATATATAATTAAAGTGTATATGAAGAGATGATAAAAAAAAATAATATATATGAAGAGAAATGCTAATAAAATAAAAGAGAAAGTATAAGAATAATATTTTTTATTACATTCTTAAACATCCTGAAATTATAGAATTTAAATAAGCGCTGGTTCATCATGAAACACATTTATTGGAGATTATTTGTCTTATTCACATGTGTGTGATCATGGAGAAGATAACCACAGAAAGCTTAAGTCTGTGTCCAAATCCCTTTTAATTATGTCTTAAAAGTTCAGTATTTACAATATACTAGTACTGTATTAATTTATTACTAATTCAACCTGAATTCTTCCCATTCCTATGTGTATTTAAATGGACATATTAAGGTCATACATATGAGGGTTCAGAGTTACTTGTGGTCAACATAGGTATGACAACAATATTGGCATCCTCCATCATCAGATTTTTCAATGGTATGGAGGATTGAAGAGTTGGAGGGTAGAGAACATTCAAGTCTGCCCATTAAAGTTTGAAGATTTGCCATCGTAATATAAAGTGAACCCTGGTTATATATATGTGTGTGGGAGATGATGATCTGGACGATCTGATGAATGCTGGTTCCCACGAAATACATATATTGGAGAACATTTATCTTATTCATATGTCTGTAGCCATGTGTGTTCATTATATAAGATAGAGAAAATAGCTGAAGGAAGCTTAAATCTTGTTCAAATTCCCTTTAATTAAAATTTTTAAAAAATAAAATACTGTAATATTAAAAAAATCGGATTATTGTAAAAGCGAATTAAATAAAGAAATGTGCTTCAACGTGCAAACCAAAAGTAATATGTTATATTTAGCAAATTAAAGACATTGATATTTTTATTGCATAACTCTCAACATAAATATTTATAAGGGGAAGTAAATTTTAACTGATAATTGTGCAGTAGCTTCTGAGAACACATTACAAATCTCATTTTTTTTGGCAGGCATCTAATACAGCATTTACCAATATTCGTGTAACTATTGAAAAGAATAACAGAGATTGTTTTGTAAAATTTCCTTAAATCTTGATCAATAGTCATATAAATTTTAATAATAATAAATGCAGCTCTTAAATCAAAAGGCTTGATGTCAAAATAAGATTATTTCGTATTAAAATATAGCTATATGCACGAACAACAATAACGTATGATTTTCTTATAAGTTTCCTCACATATTTGCAACCTAAACAGATAAAAACGAGACCTAAAAATATTTGACAAAACTTGTTTTCGGTATATATCACGTTTGTATTAGTATATGTATGTTGCCAGAATTCATTATCGTTGCAA
The DNA here is from genome assembly GCA_028023455.1 of Epiperipatus broadwayi. Lineage (NCBI taxonomy): Eukaryota > Metazoa > Onychophora > Udeonychophora > Euonychophora > Peripatidae > Epiperipatus > Epiperipatus broadwayi. The sequence continues at coordinate 15,975,132 of JAQFVV010006207.1, forward strand.
ATATTTTTTTTTTAATATAATGATTGGCCTAAAAGGGTTTAGTCTAACATTCTTTATTTGATATTTCCTAAAATTGAACAAATTTCTATTAGGAAATCTTGTCATATATGTTTAAAGAAACTCGATCAACACACTTGCTCACCAGAGAATAAATTGGAAGGATTGAGGAGGAGGATTGTCCAAATAATTCTCAGAAATGCTTTCGCAGTATTATTTAATCAAAAACTTCTATTTAAACAAGATTATGAGCGGCTAATCATTTTGATTCTTCAAATTATTAATTATTCTACTGAATTGCTTACTTTCAAAACATAACGAAACGAACTGATTTTTTTTCTTTTTACCAGTATAAACGAAGCTGATAGATAGATAGATAGATAGATAGATAGATAGATAGATAGATAGATAGATAGATAGATAGATAGATAGATAGATAGATAGATAGATAGATAGATAGATAGATAGATAGATAGATAGATAGATAGATAGATAGATAGATAGATAGATAGATAGATAGATAGATAGATAGATAGATAGATAGATAGATAGATAGATAGATAGATAGATAGATAGATAGATAGATAGATAGATAGATAGATAGATAGATAGATAGATAGATAGATAGATAGATAGATAGATAGATAGATAGATAGATAGATAGATAGATAGATAGATAGATAGATAGATAGATAGATAGTAGATAGATAGATAGATAAGATAGATAGATAGATAGATAGATAGATAGATAGATAGATAGATAGATAGATAGATAGATAGATAGATAGATAGATAGATAGATAGATAGATAGATAGATAGATAGATAGATAGATAGATAGATAGATGAACGGATGAATAAATAAAATAAATAGATAATAGATATAGTTGGATGATTGAATGGATAGATTGTTGTGTAGACGATTAAATAAATAGGGAAAGAACCTCTCTAACTAAATATACTAATTTTTTTTTAAGATTAGCTAGATATCTGTTCAATGATAAGTTAAATAATTTAGACTGATTGTCAATTGAAAAATTCTAAGCTTGATTAGAATCGTTCAAGTTTTTCACAGGTCAGATTCAAACAAGCATTATCTCTTTAGCAGAAAATTCTAGTGCAATATATTTTTCAAATTTTTAGATATAAAAAGTCAATGCAATTCTACTTCTTTCATTATTATCCAACGAGCATTTGATATCATTTGTCCATATCAAATTTGGACATTTTAAAGAATTGCATTAGTTCATCTATCATTTATCTTTTCTTTTCTTGTTTTATAAGTGCTTGCTTCATTCCTTTCTTTTTTATTTTTATAACTATCCTTTTTCATAATCATAAAAAGTCTCTTAATTTAAAAAAAATAAAGTTTGTGTTTTTATATTCTAAAGAAAAACTGAGAATTTACATTAACCAAATATCTTTTTAACAACAAAGGTAGTGGTTAGTTACTTCAACCCAAACCATTTAACATATTATACTTTTGCCTTTGGCTTTCATTTTATTAGTTTAATTGAGATCAAATAAGTAAATCTTTTCACTTCACCAATTTTCATACCATAATTGCAGCATACACAAATCTGTTAAATATTTATTTTTGAAAACGAGTTAGATCCATTTTAATGATTATAACAAGGCCTTTGAATCTGTTGACTATTGTTTGTACTTAGAATCAAAATATGGGATTATATTTATATACAAAAAGACAAATATTGGAACAAAAATGACAGCAATGATTAGAATATTGATAACAAATATTTAGAAGTCATCAAAAGATTTTGACTTCTTATGAACAGTGAAGAGTTGAGGCACAACTTTAGTGTGGACACAGTATCTTTAAAAAATGAAAATCAGTAATGGTCAAGTAATAGTATTTTTATGATTCATCATAAATAATAAAAGTGGACATTAAAAAAGGATATTGAATTCACAAATAAACTTTGTAAAATGTATTTTAAACCATTGCTACTCAGATCATCTTATGGACTTAAGTATATCACAGTGCCAATAGACATTTAATTGAGAATGTTTTAGTTCTGAAGTCTACAATACATTATTACTCTGCTAATTTATACATAGCATTAATACTTTAATAGTTTTAGACTTTGATTTGTGATATAAACAAAGAAGTTAACCCATATTTACTTGACGCATAAACAATCAAATTGAAATTGTCTTACTTAGATCAGATTGTGGTGTTTAATTTATTTGATTAGTGCAATCAGAAAAGGTTTGTCTGCTTTAGCATAGTATTTCAGTTAAGAAACTAAAAATTTCTGACTTGAAGAAAAATATCTGTTCTTACTAGTATTCAAATATTACATGACTTTCCAATTAAGCAAGTATTTATCATATGAATAGAATACTTAAATAGATTAAAGGTAAAACTATCCTCACAATATCACCCGAAGATATTGTCAATTTGTCAATTTAATAAAATTTAATTATAATAATTTAAACAGTTAAGATTATGTATATATTTTAAAGATCTACAAAATTTAATAAAGATTCTAAGTATAGTTTGATTTGTTTAATTTATCATATAGAGTAGAATCTATGATAAAAACAAAAGCAGGTTTCTACTTTAGGACCATCAAATAATCAATGATTAATAGATATTAGTGGATTTAAATCTTTATCTCCATACTAGTTTTTACGTTTTAATCTTTGTCAATTAGGCTATGAATTTAACCTGGATATAATGCAGTTATGCATCTAAAAATCATCTTTGTTGCCATTTTATTAGTTAAATTAACAACACCTTAAATTTAAATCTAAATCAACTTTCCTAATTGATTTTATAAATTAACTCCAAGTCAGTAATTATACATTCTAATACTTTCAGTCATTTAATAATTAACCCTTTTCTCCTCATTAAAAATGTTCATAATAACTAGTCACCCCATTCAAAACAGCCCTCTATCCTAGTGCCACCTATAATAAACTTCAGTATCTGTGTTTACTAAGAGTTAGTGAATCATTCTAAAAGCCAAAAACTAAAAAGTGATATGGAGATTTAATTGCACTAATAATTACTGATTACTCAAGCTTACTATACATGGCACTAGGGGGTTGTTTTTGCTTTATTATATATTGTATGAGTTGGAAAGATGAGTGATTTGTCATTATTATTGGGCACTAACATATGGTTTTATTACTAGAAATATTAGAATATCTGGAGGGTTTTAGATCCCAAAACAATTTTTTTAAAAAAATATTATCTATTTTGGAAATACTTATGAAAACTTTGCAGAATAAAATTGCATATTTAAATTTTTCATGCAACGATTAATATATAACTCTCTATTTAATTCACAAATGCACTATTTAACCATCAAACATTACATAAAAACATAAAAGGTAACTTCTGGAGGATTTCATTAGATCCTATTATCTAGGTGCACTGCTCTCAGATCCAAGGCACCTCACTGATGAAAGCCACAAGCTAGAAACTAATCTGGGAATATTGGTTGAGAAGCACTAGATAGGGATTTATACACAAACCTTCCTGCATTTTGCCTCTGTATAGTGCAGTATTTGTAATTTTTAATCAGAAGGGAAGTACACCCTTTACACATGTGCTGTACTACTGTTTTAATATCTCAATGATGTTTTGTTTAGTGTGAATGATACTCTCAGGACAAAGCACAAGGTAGAGACTTTGAAAAGATAAGAGCAGCCATCTTTCCTTCGTACCTACAATCACTTATATAGCCTATATAAACAGGCAATAAATTGGATAGTTTTATGATTATCAATAGATAGAATAAGTTAGTGGATGTAAAGTGATTAAAAGAAGAATACTCTCATTCCAAGATGCTTTAGATTGGCATATATAAGTGAATTTAGGTACCCTTATATTTTCAAGGTCTTTATCTTGGGTTTTGGTTTGAAAATATTATTTGTACTCAACTAAACTTTATTGAGGTATTAAAACAACATTACGGCACATGTGTATAGAATATAATTTCCTTCTAATTAAAAAAAAAACTATTGACATGCTTTAAAAATATTTCATTTTTTTTACTTTTAAAGGAACTCATTACTATATTTTTAATTTAAAAATTTTTAAAGAAATTATTTTTTTATAATTAATATTATCACCTTTCATCCTATAAACAATTCTTAAAATTATACTTTTTGTGGTAATAAAAACGTGATCACTGCATAATGTTAATAATAAAGTCTTATTAGTTAAAAATCTTCTTGAAATGTTTTAGCAAAGATATTTTTAAAATAATAATTCATTATATATGCATAATTTGTGTGGGTGAATAGAAATTTCTAGCTGAAAACTCTTAACTATCATGTCATAACAATGATTCATAATTATAGCTCACGCACACATATAAAAATGTTTTATTGCTTTACAGATTTAATATTTCATAGATTCAACGCTATGTAAAAAAAAGTAAAACAACACAAACGATTTCTCCAAAAGTCAAAAAAAAAAAAAATCTGTTATAAAGTAATATGATTTAAACTCATCAATTATAGAAGGATTCAATTTATTTGCTATTGTTTAAAATAGTGTCCAAACTTTAAGCAATAAAAATAAAGCCTTTAATTCCTAACATAAAAGCATCCATAGAAAAAGGATGTTTCCCACAGGTTCTAAAATCTCTCATATTATAATCATTCTTTTTGTTATCCCTCTTCCAATCACCTATTTGATCCAGATTAATCTTGGACTTCTCCATGATAGTGGGGTCACTTATTGCGGAAATTTTACATTTGAGTATCCAGCCTTTTAATAGTTAGTTTCTTATTTATTAACCAATATTGAATAACTAATTACTTTTAAAATGTAAAAACTTTCAAGGTCTATCTTACTAGCATTAAATTTTAAATCCTCCAATTAAAGATGAAAGTTTTAACCACTATGTCCAAAGACAGAAAAAAAGATGGCAATTTAATATATTATGAAAAAAATATTTGAATTGTTATAAATAAAATGAATACTTTAAAAATTATATTTTTATTGTTAATGTTTTCAAAAAGGTTATTTGAATCATTTAATCTCTATTAAATGTAAAGTTAATATAGTTTTATCTTTATTTGTATGACAAATCTATATCCTTTTTTACTCTCATTACAAAATCTAAACACTCATTTAAAAACATTTTTTCTATTATCTTATCAGATAAATCAATAAGTCACTAAAGTTTTGACAATATATTGTTTTTAAAATATCAGTCAATTGAACTAATATAAATTATAAAAATTAAAATGCAAAAATGTTGCTGTTGTATAGCTAAAACATTTATTAAAATAATTATTCATTATTACATGAAATGTCACATACACTTTAAACATTTTTTTATAGCTCACAATACCTAAATTATTACTTACTTGGTAAACAAAAGAAATTAAAATTACATTAAAAATCTATTATCTACTTTTTAAATGTTTACATTAAAATTAAATTTTTTAGACGCATCTTTTTTTGTTTGCTATCAAAATTTAATAGAGAAAATAAATCATACTTACAGTGATTTAGTTATTTTTTTAACTCTTTTATAAATCAATTCATAGTAATGCATGTGATATGGAAAGCACAACAATAAGACTTTTAAAACAGGCAAAACTCTCCATACCGTAGTGCCACTCTGATTACTCTGGCTTGCACGGAGTGGCACTACTGTATGGAGAATTTTGCATGTTTTAATAGCAGTTACGAGCAAGCATAAAAAATGGTGATCATGTGAGGTTTAGAAGAAGACTTTTATGGTTGGAGTGGGTTTTTTTTTTAATTCTTTGCCATTATTTTCAATTTTGTACAGAACAATTGATCAGTTTCATTTGTCATTCATTAGACTAGAGATTATCCATCTAATAAATATTTCTGTAATGTAATTTCCACTACTCTTGTACAATGTAGCAACTGGTTTTTATTTAGATTTAACACCTTGTGAAGGAGTGTATGATCAAAGACATACGAAAGAGATGTATGATTCCCAGAATGCACATTTCATACTAAAACTATACTTATGAATTGGCCCAAAATGCAACCTCTTATATATCTTTATCATTGTTCAGTAGATAGATAGATAGATAGATAGATAGATAGATAGATAGATAGATAGATAGATAGATAGATAGATAGATAGATAGATAGATAGATAGATAGATAGATAGATAGATAGATAGATAGATAGATAGATAGATAGATAGATAGATAGATAGATAGATAGATAGATAGATAGATAGATAGATAGATAGATAGATAGATAGATAGATAGATAGATAGATAGATAGATAGATAGATAGATAGATAGATAGATAGATAGATAGATAGATAGGTAGATAGATAGATAGATAGATAGATAGATAGATAGATAGATAGATAGATAGATAGATAGATAGATAGATAGATAGATAGATAGATAGATAGATAGATAGATAGATAGATAGATAGATAGGTAGGTAGGTAGGTAGGTAGGTAGGTAGACAGACTGACCGACTGACTGACTGACAGAAAGACAGAGAGAGAGACAGACAGACAGATAGACAGATAGATAGATAGATAGATAGATAGATAGATAGATAGATAGATAGATAGATAGATAGATAGATAGATAGATAGATAGATAGATAGATAGATAGATAGATAGATAGATAGATAGATAGATAGATAGATAGATAGATAGATAGATAGATAGATAGATAGATAGATAGATAGATAGATAGATAGATAGATAGATAGCAAATTATTACAGTTTAATTAATAAATATCAAATGTGCTGCCCTCACAACTTTGACACAAATCACTTTATGAAAGTATATGAATATTTTTATTAATTATTTATTAGATTAATAAAAATGAATAACATTTGTGTATTGGTGTAGTGAAAATTACAAGGCAGAAATATTATTCATTAGATGAATAATCTCTTGTACAATAAATGATAAATAAAAATTATTAATTAATCATTTTGAATTGACTTTTTTACCAATAGACGCTCATATTTAGGTATCTTAGGATTAAAACAGAGTTTGAGTTTTTGCCGTGAATGCGAAACCATTTAATAACACAATAAATAGACAACTATTACAGGATTATCAATCATAAGAGTAAAGGAGTATTTTAAGCTCCAAAAACTCTAAAAATATTTTATAGCAGTTGTATTTCATAAAAATATTTTCCCCTTTTAATTTTGATACATTACTACAAATTTTAGAACTATTATTTAAAATGTTTTCCTAATAAAATGTAAGTATTAAAGTCTTAATCTTTTTTCAAATTTTGATGGTGTAAAGTATGCTGAACCCATACTATCAACTATTATCCTTAACGTGTACATTAAAAATTTATTGCATTCCAATATAAATCTAAACATAAATTATTAAACAAATATATTTTTGGAGATATATTATTACCCTATACAGTAATACAACCATCAGCATTAACAGGTTGTCATCATTTGTTTACTTGTTTTTATTTCTGCATATGAAAATTAATTATTATTTGAAAAACTAGTAATTTCTAAATACATAGAAAAGATTTTCTATATGTGTATTGACCGATGTAAAATCATTCCATGTCCTAATATCCATTCATAGCAATAAAAAAGTGAAAAATATTATCAATTATCTGATTCCAATGATGTATCAAGTGCAAAGCATTAATTTTTATTTTTTCATTTACGTTACACAAATATTTTTTTAGATATAAAATTCTAACACCTAGTTTTTATATACAATTAATAAGACTATTAGATGATAATAAATTTATAATAATGAAGAATAATTAAAGTGAAAGGCTGAAACCTTCTTGCATGCATTTTAAGAATGTTTATATGACAGCCAATCAGTTGTAATAATGACTGTATAAGCTTTTAAATCACAACACAAAACAGAGATTAATAATGTTTGTTGACAAGCATATTACAAAAAATAAATTTTAAATACCATTTGTTGACTTGAGCAACATTACTTTAATCTCAGTATATAAAAGTTGTTTTTTTTTTAAAGTATACACTTTTAACTTATATAACATTCAAACAGAATGTTATGAAGTCATTTATATTTTTACAGGCATTTTTATTTTAAACTTACCTTGCACTTTTATAGTCTAATGAATGACATAAAAAATATTAATTACCTTGCAATTGTTTCACAAATTTTTATATGTAATGCTTAGTCAGTGCCTTAATTGTAATTAAAAGCATGAGTTCACCCAATTACCCAATCATTTTCTAGTAATCGTAAGATCATTTCTTTATTTCTAATGCTATTCTTCCCTATTTATACAATTATGATCAGGCGACCAAATCCATTTCATAAAACCATGTAGCAGAAACAATTCTGCAAAGAGGTCTTGAAAACCATGCAGAAATAAGAGCAATAATATTCCCACTAAATCATTACACTTAGAAAAAATGAAAAAATTCAGCCTCACATTATTTAAACCACTAAACATCACATGATCACCATCTCATACTAGCACATAATTGTTGTAAACAAAGGTAAAACTCTCCATACAGTAGTGCCACCCTGTGCCAACCAGAGTAATCAATGGATGCCAGAAGGCTTGTACATAAAATCCCTATCTAGTGCCTACTCATCCAATATCCCCAGACTAGTTTCTGGCTGCTGGAGGGTTGCATTAGATCCTAAGATCTAAGTGCAGTGCTCTCAGATCCAAGGCTCCTCACTGACGATGGCCACAAGCCAGAAACTAGTCTGGGGATATTGGATGAGTAGGCACTAGATAAGGATTTTATGCACAAGCCTTCTGGAATCAATTGATTACTCTGGTTGGCACAGGGTGGCACTACTGTATGGAGAGTTTTGCCTTTGTTTACAACAATTATGTGCTAAAATGAGATGGTGATCATGTGATGTTTAGTGGTTTAACACCAATCCTGCCTAATAATATAGTGGTGGCTATGGTTGTTTGAGAGCCAAAGACACCAAAATGTATGGGTGCTGAATTGAGTTCAGACCCATATGACTATATAAGCTAGTTTAACACCAATCCTGCCTAATAGGATAGTGGTGACTATGGATGTTTAAGAGCCAAAGACACCAAAATGTGGGTGCTGAATTGAGTTCAGATCCATATGACTATATAAGCTATTGAGCTTAGATTGGAGATATTTTTTGTTTTCAATTTCATTCTCATGGTTTTGTAGTAAAGTAGAGTTAGAAGGTGGCTGCTGGAGGGTTGCATTAGATCCTAAGATCTAGGTGCAGTGCTCTCAGGTCCAAGGCTTCTCACTGATGATGGCCACAAGCCAGAAACTAGACTGGGGATATTGGATGAGTAGGCACTAGATAGGGATTTTATGCACAAGCCTTCTGGCATCCATTGATTACTCTGGTTGGTACAGGGTGGCACTACTGTATGGAGAGTTTTGCCTCACATTATTATTGTAGGTAGATTCTATATTAAAGTACATTTTGATAATTAACAATAAATGATCTTCTAATTTTAATATACAAAATATATTCTGTAAAAATTTAGGAAAATACAAAATGTTATGAAAAAAATCAAAATTTTGAAATGATTGCTGCATGTTAAAAAATTATTTGTGGTTACTGAAGTATATTTTATTTGGATCAGTCTGGAATTTTATAAAACAGAGAGATAAAGAATATGATAAGGCAATAAAGAAAAAAAATATATAAAATCAGGACTATGAAGTTACTTTTTAAATGCAGATCATAGAATAAATTATGATCAGAACAGACAAATGATAAACTATGTTAAATGTTATAAGGACTGAAGCTGCTACAAAGTTTGTATATCCAAGAAAAATTGAAAAATATATCAATGTAAACAGAGCAAAACTCTCCATACAGTATTGAAATGTGATCATGTGATGCTTAATGGTTTATATCAATGTAGTTCAAGAACATATGCATTTTGGCAGAAGATAATCATTATTAGAGAAGTGGAATGTTTAAAAATGTATTTGGATTTATAAATTTGATTGCTGACAATATAGAATAAAAAATGAGCTTGTATTTATTTATTAATTTTATTTTTAGTTTATTATATTTTGAATACTGAGCCCTAGAAAGAATGGCTATAGAATGGATTTTCCTATAAATAATGAAGTTGTGGGAGAATAAATATAAACAAAGTAATTATACAGGAAGTTAAATCTTGGTATTTATGCTGGCACGGAAAAAGTTAAGCAGGATCTAGATATAAAAGGCCATAGAAGGAACAAAGATGATGATGTGAAAATGGGATGGATCAGGATAGAGAAAAATATAGAAAGAAATTTAGGGTGGATAATGGAAAGGGAAGATAAGGTGGCTAATTAGGTTTGTCTGGCATAGTGGCTGAGACATTCCTGATTTCAATAAAGGAGTAACCATATCACATCACATCACATATGATAATTAAAAGTAGATATCTTGAAAAGGTTTCTATAAGAAATATAAGCTTTGGTGATATAAATAAATTTTATTTAGAATTAAACTAGCTTATTATTAATTTTAATTTGATATATCCATATAATGAAAATATGCAATTAGTATAATTTAATGTATATGTAATAAGGAGTACAAATTATTATTCTTTAGACTATGAATAAATAATACACTATATTAACAAAAGGTCAAACATAAAATGAATCTATCTTTCTTTAAGCTTTTATATTTGTAAGATTACCCCAGCCAACATTGATGGGAAATCAGAGTGAACTGAATATACCAGTCAGAAGGTAAAATAGCATTAATAATTATTAAACTAATAATCAATTATCCAAGGATGGAGACAGAATCTTACTTTTAAGAATCTTGTTTTAATAATTAAATAGAAGCTAATAAATGTATAAAAGGGATTATCATGGCTTAATGTATATATGATTAATGAGAGCAAATTACTCTCCTTGAAGACATGAGTAAACCATACTCTGTATATTATCAAAGGGTCAAGTATAAAATGAATCTAACTTGACCTTTTGCTAATATACATATGTTATTTATTCATAACCTAAAAGTGAATGATTAATAAATGTACTACCTCCAAATAATCTTTCTCAACATTTAAATCACCCCAATTATTGGAGTTAACTTAAGTAAAAATAGAAAATAGTGCTTCTACTTTCCATCCCCATCTAAATTCTTTAGATAAACTATGATTCAGAAAGGAAGAAATAATGCAGCAAAATTATAAATCAACCAAGAAGTTAAGATAACTTCATGCCAATTGATTTAATTTAAACATTTACAATGAATAATTAATATTAATTCTTTAATATCTTGGAAGAAAACTACTCTACTTAAATTTATATATAAGTAATAGACAGGGTATGAGCACAGACTTTCACATGACCCATTCTCCATACCATCTCATAACACTGATATACCTGAACACACATATATCGAAAGATAAATAATCACCAATATACGTATTTCATGCTAAACCAGCAATCATCAGTTGGTCCAGATTACCATCTCTACACATATATGCTACAAGTGCTCAGATATATATTAAGATAGCAAATCCTCCTACTTTAATGGACAGGCTTCAATGCACTCCACACTCCAACTCTTCAACCATCCATCCAATTGAAAATCCGATGATGGAATGCTCAAAGGCCACCCTTAGGCCGAGATTGTTGTCACACCCATGTTGACCTAAAGGTCAATCTGACCCCTCATGTACAGGACATAATCCATTATACAAGGGATAGGCAGACATCTCTAATATAGACACAAGCATATATATAAGCCTGTGTATTCCATCTATTATATATAAGCTAAAAATGCCAATGGCCCTACATGACTTAGTGCAGTGGTGGAGTAATGGATGCTGGAGTTCCGGATCCATAGATCACAGTCTAGCTCTAGCACTTCAAGTGCTTGAACTTGTGCTTCTGAATAATTAACTGTTTGATTATTTATCAACTACTTATGTAAATATTTAAATTAGATCACCGGGAATGAAATCATATCAAATTTTTTGGTTAATTGGTGATTTCTACTCATTTGCCATTGCCTAAACTATAGTATATTTAAACAACTTATAGGGGAATGGAACGTGGACATTCCTTTTTTTATATTTGTATGTAGATAATGGTTGATGAGATTTGAGTGAAGGTGGTGTTATTTGGAGGTGAGTGAATTTATTGCTTACGATATCCAGTTAGGCAATTGACACTTTTATCTCATTATATATTTAAATAAATCAATTATTTTATATAGCGCGATGTTTTATAAACTGTAATAGCCCTTCTATCTTTTCCCAAAGACTTTATCATGTGTTTGAAGTGTTTGTATTCAGTCATTTATAGTTAAAATCTGCAAAGCGCATGTGCAACAGTGTGCAACAGCTTAATGCTGTTTCGCTATTACTCATTATATATTATATTATAATAATATAGTTGTTTGCTAGGTATTTAAATAAATTCACATTAACTATGCTTTGTAATGATTTAAATTAAAGTGACAGAAATAAAAATGATACTAATTTCTCAAGTAATTTGTAATTCGGCTATTATTTGCCATTGTTTAAGAGTTGCGATTTACTTAACAGCACTAGATGGGGATGAAAAAGAAAAATTAAATTTTCTGTCATTATATAATTTAACTTTCAAACTGTTGTCGAGATCTACAATAAACTGTCTATTGATATGCTTTAAATTAATCGCATGATTAAGTTTAGTCAAATGGTTAGTCACCTGGGAAGTCATGTGATACTTATGTTCATGCAGCAGTAGAACTTTAAGCGACAAATTATTAGCTTTTAAGATTCCCACTTTATAATACTACTAAATCAATCATAGTTAGCTTTTTGAAAAATCATGTGATATTTGAGCACTCTTAGAGCAGATTAAAAATAATCATACCATTTAATTGCTTGAATTGAGATTTAAAATTTATATTTGAACTTTAAACTACTGAATCTACTGTTCGTTCATGTGTTAAACTTCCCTGTTTGACTTAACGCAGTGATAGATTCAAGAAATAAATGATTCCTGAAACAATGTGTGTCCTATCAATCTCAGTGCTTGAATGTCACATGATCTGTCTAACAACTAACCATTTGATTATTATCATCAGATTTTCAATAATATGGATGACTGAGAAGTTGGGGAGTGGGGAAGATTGAAGCCTGTCCATTAAAGTTTGAAGATTGGTTATCTTAATATAAACTGAGCACTGATTATATATATGTGGAAGATGATGATCTGGACCAACTGATGAGTGCTGGTTTAGCACAAAATACATATATTCAAAATCATTTATCTTTTTTACATGTATGTGGGCATGTGTATTGATTATATAAGATAGAGTGGATAGCTGAAGGGAATTTAAAAGTCTGTGTTCAAATCTCTGCTATCTAAAGTACAATATATCTATATTCATTAAAAAAACATTTATACAATGTTTAAAAAATTATTCATAATAAAACAAGGTAAATTCAAATAGTAAGAAAAAATAAAACATTTTTTTTAGTTTTCTCATTTTTCTTTATTGTTTTTTTCATATTAGTCTCTGAAGGATAACTTATATCAAATAATATTAACAATTATATATAAATGTTATAAATTGTCTACTTTTTATTAATATTAGACAGAGAATAAATAAAAACTTTTAATTTTATTTAGATAAAGTCTTAATTAAATAGATAAATACAATTAAAAAAGGGAAGGAATGGCCTAAATATTAAATTTTGTCTTTCCCAATATTTGCTATTTATTGTACATGGACATGATACAAAATAAGAAAGAAAAACGTTTATTAAATATGTATAAATTTGTAATATAAAACCTTCAGAAATACATCTTTTATTTTTGAGATTTTTATTAACTTATATACACAATTTTTATTGTATTCCTGAAGGTTTGTGATGATGGTGTTTCAATTGTATTTATTGTTTGGCCTATTTCCATCATCTAATATGAGTATTGAATGTCTTTAGAAAAAATTAACTTTATTTAAATATTCCAAATACCTTCAACTGTTAATGATAGTACCTCAAACAGGTTAGTATATGCACAATGTTTCAAGAGATATTATTCTCCCCTTTTCTTCAGGTGTTGCTGGCTTAACCATAAGAGTACTAGCATGGGAATTGAACCTGGTCCTTTAGATTATTGAATTTTAAGGTAATGCTCTAACCATCTGAGTCATTCTACCACTTATCTATGAGGTTCATCCTGATTTCTCCATTTTTTCTTCTTAAGCACAAAGTTGATTAGTGGTTTTTATACATTATTTATAGATTGACTTATAGGATTGTTTGCCATTGTCATGTGAGCAGCTTCTTTAAATTTTCTTCTTTATATCTTTTCTTCTCTCTAATATTTTTGTGTTTTCCCAATTGAACATATATTCATTGGAACATACATGGTCTGCTACCTTAGACATCTGTTTTCTGTCTTCTAATCATCAGGTTGTGTTTTTGCAAGCACTTTTGAATGGGATGACTGGCCTCATCAATATATGTTCTTCCACTCTCACATGGTATTTCATAGATGCAGTATTTTTCTTTTCAGCAGTTCAAGTTAAGGCTTTGGAGATGTTACAATTCCTCATAGTATGGTATGGATCTGGAAGGCTGTTCTGTTGTTATATTGATTTGTAGATTTTTCTTAATTTGTCTGCTATTTTTGGCATGTGTGGATATGCTGCAATATCAATACTTGTTTTTTTCTTTTGATGGTTCTTTTTGTTGTCTATTTAACATTTTCTTAATAACAGCTAATTGATAACCTTTTTTGTAAGACTTTGTTATACATACATCTTTTCTTATTCCAAATTGCTGATTTCTGAACAAACTTCTTTTGCTCTGTTTCATAGTGATAGTATAACTCCATGTTTTTGTGTTTCTGGTATGATTGGATGTATAGGCTAAGTATTTTTTTGTATGTATAGGTTTTCAGTAAACTGTATTTTTGATTTTGTCATGAGAGAGTCTTGTTACAAGAACATCTAAGAATGCCAATTTTTATTCTTGTTGTGATTCTATTGTGAATTTAATTATAGAGTGTAGTTGTTGATGTGTTTCCAGAAAGTTTGTGATAGTGCTTCATCATGTGGCCATACAACAAATGTATCATCCACATAATTAATTCAAACTTTAGATGAATATGGAGTAGTTTTCATGGCTGTGGTTTCAAATTCTTCCATGTAAATATTGCTAATCAGGAGTGACAATGGTAGCCGTAGTCATTCATTGATTTTGTTGGAAGAATTCTGTTTTATATGGAAAGTAATCAGGGGTGACAATGGTGGTCCCATAGTCATTCATTGATTTTATTGGAAGAATTTCTGTATTACATTGAAAGTACTGAAAGTAATCAGAGTGACAATGGTGGTCCCTTAGCCATTCATTGATTTTATTGGAAGAATTCTGTATTACATTGAAAGTACTTTCAATGATAATACAGAATTCTTCCAACAAAATCAACGAATGGCTATGGACCCACCATTGTCATACCTGATTAGCAATATTTACATGGAAGAATTTGAAACCATAGTCATGAAGCTACTCCATATCCCATCTAAAGTTTGACTTTACTAGGTGGATGGCACATTTGTTGTATGGCCACATGGTGAAGCACTATTACAAACTTTCTGGAAACACATCAACAACATATCCCCTTCAATTAAATTCATAATAGAATAAGAAAAAGAACAATTATGTATTTATTAATTAATCATGACTTAACTATGTAATCATCATCATCAGCCATTATCAATCAACTGCAGGATGGTCTCTCCAAGTTCAATGCAACTTCTCTCATCTTTAGCTTCTCTTCTCCACATCACCCCTGCACACTTTCTTATTTCATCCATCCATCCATCTCACATGGAGTCTCTTTATGAGTCTTTTACAATCTCTTGGAATCCAGTTTAAGATTTCAATTGTCCATCTATTGACATCTCTTCTAGAAATATGTCCAGACCAACTCCACTTTAGTCTTTTAATTTTAAGCAAAGATGTAGAAGAGAATAAGTCTCAAGAGTGTAAAACAACATTTTGGTATTGGTAGGAAATTTATATCTGCAACAAGAAAAAAAGATGGAATTATTACTAAATAGAGAGATGTCATTGTTTAATGGGTAGAAGACTTCTGTCAATAATTATATAGTAATAAAGAACAAGTACCTCCTATGTCTATTATATCTTCCAAATTGCTCAGAATTTTAAATGAAGAAGTGAGACATGCAATTAAATTTATGAAGAAAGGAAAAGATCCAGATAATGATGGAATTATAATTGATATATAAAAAGAAGCAGGTGTAGAAATAGAATTTTTTTAGCAAAGTTATATGATAAAGATGTACCAGGTGATTGGAACCTTGCAGTATTCATATTAATATTTTAAAAAGGTGATAAATAAGATATTAGAAATTACAGACCTATCAGCCTTTTATCAGTTTTATACAAAAATTTTACCAAGATAATTACAACTCATCTACAGAGAATATTGGATTTCTAGCAACCAAGAGAACAAGATGGATTTAAAAGTGGTTTTAATACAGTAGATCATATCCAGGTATTGAGAGAAGTTATGGAAAAGGAAAATGAATATGTGTTGCCATTATGCTTTGTATTTGTAGATCATGAAAAGGCATTTGATTCTATAAACATTTCTTCAATGATTAAATCATTGGATAATCAAGGTATAGATCCAGGATATTGTCATATTTTGAAGAATATAAAAATGCAACAGCAACAATTAGATTACATAATTATACTATGAAATTCAACATTGAGAAGGGTGTAAGATAAGATGACTCCATATCTCCAAAACTTTTTACAGCAGTGCTGCAAAAAATATTTTGTGGATCAAAATGGAAAGCTAAAGGAGTGAAAGTAAATGGAGATTATTTAAGTCATTTAGATTTTTCAGATGATGTAGTTGTTTTTGCAAATAATGCTTTAGAGTTGCAGGAAATGTTGCAGGAGTTATCAGCTGAAAGTCAAAAAGTAGGACTAAAGATAAATATACTAAAGTAATGTTCAATGGATTTTCTCAAAATATTAAATAAAGATTGATTATGATAAGTTAGAAGAAATTAACAGCTACAAATACCTTGGTCAGATTATTAATACAGATGGAAACATAATGGTGAAATTAATTTGGTTGGAGTGCTTTTGGTAGAAATAACTTGATACTAAAAGGAAATATGCCTATGTGTTTAAAAATAAAGGTTTTTAATAAATGTGTTTTACCAGTTCTTATTTATGAAATTCAGACTTGGACACTCAATATAAGAGCAATACGGAGACTTTAGACCACTCAAAGAAGTACATAGAGATGCATGTTAAGAGTAACAAGAAGAGATCAAAAATGTATTATATGGGTAGGAGAACAAACAGGTGTTACTGACCTCATTGAAAAAATTAACTATATAATGCACTAACATATATACCCTCTATAAAACATTATAGAAATTTACAATTTTATATATAGCAACTTTCAATGAAAAATCAACTAATCTCTTGCAGGACACATATTTCTGTCACATCACCTCCTCAAAAAATGAATTGATTGTTGCATCGAACTAATTTTTTCAGAAACTGATGACATCAAGTTTGATTGACAGAAGCAGGTACTGCAGAGGCTACTTGAATTTTTTATCAAATATTACCATATATTAGACTAAAATTCTATAAATTTCTATAGAGGGTGTAAGTAAAATTATGTTATGTATTATTTTAAAAAAAAAAAGTTATGATTTAATATTTTAAAAATTACCCAATCAACTGTGACCAGTTATTAACTGTTATCCAACACTATAGTTAAGTATCATGGGGAAAAAACTTATAATACAAATATTTCTTGATTTTTATATGTTACATAGCTTTTTCTTGCTAGTACACTACCAATCACTGCTCTATTTTTTTCATATAAACAATCTTCAGTTGCATTAACAAAAAAAATATTTTTAGCAAAGTATCATAAACAGTAATTTAAAGTGAGAGGTCTATCCTCACGCTTTCACTTCCAGTACTTAAGATTTGCCCATATATAAGCATTTGGGTTGGAGAGAATAAGTGATTCATTTTATTCTTTTCTAAATACTATATCTTGTGTTGGGAGTGAAAGTATTCATTTATTATTAACACTCATAAAAAGCACATGCACAATAGCTTGAAAAGGCTGATCTTTAATGTATTACAATATACAAATAATAAAAATATTATTAAGAAAAAAGCTTTTAAAATTAAATAATAATAATAATAATAATAGTAGTAGTAGTAGTAGTAGTAGTAGTAGTAATAGTAGTAGTAGTAGTAGTAGTAGAAGTAGTAGTAGTAGTAGTAGTGGTAGTAGGGGTGATAGTAGTAGCAGTAGTAGTAGTGGTAGTAGTAGTGATAGTAGTAGTAGTAGTGGTAGTAGTAGTGGTAGTAGTAGTAGTAGTAGTAGTAGTAGTAGTAGTAGTAGTAGTAGCAGTAGTAGTAGCAGTAGTAATAGTAGTAGTAGTAGTAGTAGAAGTAGTAGTGGTAGTAGTAGTATTTTCTTCCATTTATAGAAATTCCTATTTTTGATTGCTAATTACAGATGACATCTAGGAACAATAACTAAATCTAAATAAACCAATCATTATTCACTTAAAATTGATAAAAATTATATAATCATTAACAAATCAAGTGCTTCTCATATCCTATCTATGGAAAATATATAAATTATCTATTATATTTTTCCTGTTAATATGGTTGTTGAATGACAATTTTGCTCTAGGATCTGATCTGGAATGAATTATTTTCAACGAAGGCATTTTAATGTATCATTAATCAAGCAGACCATTTAAAACATGACTCTGGAACTAAGTATGTTTTTTTGAAAAGAATTCCACTCCGTATTCAAAAAGTTAAACTAAAAATAATAATTGTTGATTATACTACCATATTATAACTTAGCAGAATAATTTAGACTTTTCAAAGCACATTTTTATCTCAAAAATATATTGAATGCTTCATTATAAAACATCTATTGTATTTCTGTTAAATGGAAACTATATTTTCTCAATATACACATATTACTACACATAACTGCTGTGCACAACGTCTTAATTTTTTTTAAGAAAATTGAATGGTTAATTATTCAGTTGTACAAGTGATACTTAAACACCATCAATAACAAGTTTAGCTTTAGTCCAATAATCTTTAGCTCTCAAGACTTTTATATTATCACTCTTTATGATTCCAAAGACATTTTATAATAATGATCTATACTAATTAAAATTACCATAACCATTAATTTCTAAAATTGAATCAATTCTTTGTAATAAATAGCATTTATTTTGCTCTTTTAATTTTAAAAATTTAATTATAAATATTTATTAATGAAGCATATTTTAATCACAAATAAATATGTTACTTTATACATATATATATATTCTTAAAGCATGAGTGTTTTAAATATAAATTTTTTATTACAAAGAAGCTGCAATATATGCTATATTTTGGTTTAAGCTACTCTCATGTAAATAGCTCACATTTTATTGATAAACCTTAGTTAGAATACAATATGTATTATTTAATAAACTGCAAATGTACAGTTATTTTAACACAAATATATATGTATTATAATCAATAAAAGAGTCTGAACCCAAAATTGGTAAATGACTGTTTTTCCTGACTTGGTTATATTCAAGAACAAAAGACAAGCGGTTGAAATGGATATTCTATATGGAAGTATTTACCAAATTAATTTGCAAACAATAGATGTCCTAATTCCACTTAAAACAAAAGATAATACTATTTTATAATTTTATAACATGTGTAAAATTTGAAAATAATAATTGTCTCAGGGTATTTCAATATATTTGTAATACTACTCTTAATAAACTTTAAATAAATATTTTCTTACTATAATGCTTCTGACTCCAAAAACTAACTAAATATAAATTGATTTATGTTTAAACTAAAGTTAGAAATTTTAAATGTAATATTGACTAATGATTTATCTCAAGGTAATCATTTACATAAAATAAGAAAAATAAATGTGTGGATGTAAAGTTTATCCATTTGTCTTAGGATAAATAATGTAAAAGAGAATCTTGTGTACATCAAGTTACCCTATACCTTTGTATTTCAGATAACAACAATAATAGTAATGATGTATTTAATCCAAATAGGTTGATGAGTAATCTAATATCATAAAACATGACCTTTATTTCATAAATATGTATTGACAATATTTTTTTAATAATAGCAAAAGAGAAGCATTAAAATTAACAATTGCTTTATTATACAATATAAAATAAATTATAAAAAATAATAACAAATGTAATCAATTACAGAAAATTATATAAAATACCTAATAAATATTAATATTTGTTCTTTAAGTCTAATCTAAACTTGGGATATGAAAATGTTTAATCATACAGTAGTGTAGAGACACTACCACTCAATGGAAGTAGGTTATATATTAATTAAAAACAAATTCTCAACTTAACTAGAGAATAATAATAAATGTTTTATGCTGTTTGTTTCAATAACTAATCAATAATTACCCAACCTTGTATACAAATATGGGAGAATTTTTTACTCTTTTAAAAGAAACCAGTGAAATTATTGTTTAGCACTCCGAAATGACATTTAAAACATATGGTTTATTTATAGAAATAATAAACACCTCCATACTTCCCCATTCTTTTTAAATTCATATAAATAAAGATACAATAAAAGACAATTGACCCCCAAGATGCATTTCGTGCTGAACCAGCACTCATCAGTTGGCCCAGGTCACTATCTCTCATATATATCTCTATTACATGCAAAGTATTTATCTAGAGTAAATTGTTACTTTTTCATTTACCATTGTCAAACTTCCTCCACTCACAACTTTGACGCCATCCATTTCTGATAAATATACTAATGATTATTACTAATCATTTTCGAAACTAGAGATTATCTCTAGCACAGATATAAACTTTAAACCTCAGTTAAAGATCAATATATCTGATTTTTTTAATTTTACACACACTGAGTTATTCACATTTCTCTGCCCCGTATGTAATACCTTTATAAAAATAATAAACACCTCCATACTTCCCTATTCTTTTTAATTCATATAAATAAAGATACAATAAAAGACAATTGACCCCTAAGATGCATTTCGTGCTGAACCATCTCAAGATTCTTTACTGGATTCATTTGAAGGTTTATTTGTTAGGAGTAACACTCTACTAACATAATATAACTCAAATCATTTAGATGCCTTATTGTATAGTATTATATTTTAAAAAATAATACTAACATATAGGAACAATGCATAAAATGTTCCTTATAGATCTAATTATTTAACTAAGGATTATTACTTACAACTTTGAAGTTGAAACTTAAGAACCCATCAAACATATAATAATTTTTATATAGAAAATTTTGTATAAGTTTATAAATTACTTACATTAATACAACCTAGTTCTAATGAAATCATATACTTATTCATATCCAATATCATAAATAATAAAATTAATAAAAAGTATTACCTATACATTCATAAAACAATATTTAGGGTTTAAAGTTTATATCTGTACTAGAGATAGTCTCTAGGTTTAAAAAATAATTAGTAATAATCATTATTGTCTTTATCTGAGGTAGATAGTGTCATGCATGTGAGTGGAATGAATTTGACAATGGTAAATGAAAATGTAACAATATACTAATAATAATAATCAACTAAACAAGAAGCAATTATAATTAAGTTCACTAAGTAATCTATTAGTTTATTCTCCAACAGTTTAAAACAATTTAAATTTATTACAAAGAAATATTTATATTTGCACAATTATTTCAATGTTTTTGGAATTTATGGAAACATTATAAAAAAAGCTTCAAAGATGATATAGAGCACAATCAATTTCCTGTTTATAATTTAATCCTTACAGGGATGCAATATAATGATGAATAAAATTCTATTAAGCACATTTGTTAATCCAATGTAATTTATATTTGATATATTAATCCATTTTAAGGATTGCTGATAAATTTGACTTTTATAATATTCAGTATATACATTTATAATCCATGATCCATAAGCAATATTAAATATTTGGCATTATAATTCATTATTCATTTCTTCAAGCACTGGAGATGAATCATAGTTTATTATATGAAGTAATTCAATCTGTTTGTAAAGACATTATTACTTTATATCCAAAGAATTAACATTCAGCACTTTTTCCATTTGAAGTATTTTATTATTCCATTAGTTTAAAGGTATTTAATCTTTGTTGATAAATAGCTCATATCATACATATTATGCAAATAGGCTATAATCCATAAACATGTTGATTCCATTAATTTTGGTTAAAGTTCAGCATTTCACTAAAAACAAAGTTTATGATGATATATTCAAGTTGAAATTTATTACTTAAAGTTTTACTTTAAATAATTTATGATAAGATAATCAATTATATTGATGAAATATTCAGACTTTTTGAAGTGAAGAGAAATGTTTTCCCCATTATTTTAGTAGATACAAGTGACTTGTTTGAAGGTGATAGATGTAATTTTATAAATATATCAGCTATTTACCATTACTGTAAAATGAAAAGACCAGCAAGTTAATTGAGATCATTAGGCAGTCTTCCATGAGTAAATTTATCAAATTTTCATTATCAGTTGACTGCCATGAATGAGATTTTTTTGAAATAACAATCAGTGATAGCTTCTTGCATATTTGTTGTTATCTATTCTTTTCTTGGTCAATGGGAAAAAGACACTTTTTCCAAAGCAAAGGCAAAATGCCTTGATTGGTTAGTTAACTTGGCCATGATGATGACAAATAAAATGGCTATATTTAAAGTTTAAACTTGCTTAGATTTTGAATGTAATAAAAATTTTGAAAGACTAGTTGGTTTTTTAAGCATTGGTATTTATATCAGTCTGTCAGTTGATGTCTGGCTTGTGCCATATTTTCCAATATGCACTTGTTTCTTTATTTTCTTTAGGAAAATTTGAGTAAATTGCCAAGGTTACTAAAAATGCAGACTATAGACACTGTCTAAGTTTTGAATTAATAATTTTTATGGAAGCAGTTTAAAATGAAAAGAAGAAAAAAAAATACTAATAATAATTTCAAGCGTCTTTATCACTTCATTTTGTTTCCAGGTTTAAAATAATTTTACAATCATTTATGTAAAATAAATAACCTATAAAATTGAAAGTTCTGAAATATTTATCTCAATTAAATTTAAATAGATCTTAATTAGTATTAAAGTTTATCGGCTTAATGTTTTCGAGGATCCATGACTCATATTCATAGCCTATGAATATGAATATGAGGCATGGATCCTCGAAAACGTTAAGCCAATAAACTTTAATACTAATTAATATCTTCTCTAATTAACAATTATATATTTTACATATAGTGAGAAGTAAAGCTATATTTATTAAATAGATCTTGTAATAAATTACATTATTAAATAAATATTCTTTTAAAACCAAGAAAACTAAATTAATTTTATTAAATCCAAATACATAAAGTCTCATGCATATAAAATATAAGAACTATTTGTTTTATTCTTTAGTTAAAAATGTAATATTAAATATAATTTCTTTTCTTTAAATATTCTTTGCTTTTATGTCAAATTTATGATTTTATTCTACATTTCTTTATCAAAATATTTGTTTTATATGTGTGTGTATCTTTTTCCCTAATAAGAATAATGATGAAAATACAAACATATTCATTTTTATATACATGTTGCTGCTTGTGAAGACATTTTTAAATCTTTTATAAAATTATATTTTCTCTTAAACACTAATCTGAAAGAGTTTTAGACTTGATATTGATTATATTATTTGCTATTTAACCAATAATAGTAATTAATATATTTGCTTAACCATCAAATTAAAGCCAATAAAATATTTACAGTTTTTTGAATTATATTAGATAATTACTGTCATAATTGTAACATTACAATTTATATATAATCATTAAAACCAGTCAACACAAACAATCCCAATATTAATAACAATAAATAATGTCAAAATATTGTCAAGGCAACCTCCCTTTAACTACAAAAATGGTATCCTACTTTTATTGTCATCCAATATATTTATATAGGCACTAAAAATTGCAACTTGATCACAGATATTGAAATTATTAATACAAAGAAGTGTAATCAAGTACGAGTGCGTGTGCGGCGCAACTGTTCCCAAAAGCTATTAATACAAAATAGCTAACTAAAAATAATAAAATAGCTGAGCACTTTCAAAGGATCTTGCCTTCATAATCATAGCTTGCTGATACATTTAATAATATGCAAATATGCTAATTCCATTTTTTTGATAAAGCAAAGCACGTGTCCTTCCTGTTTATGGCATTGTTGTCTCGTGAGATGAATAAAGCCTCTTTGATTTTTCTTTTGAGGTCATGTCTCTCTCTACACATGATTGTGGGATTGTCTGGAATGCACTCGTGGTGACTTGTGCTCTGGTGCTGATAGAAAACTGAATAGGTAGAAAGATCATTGCGAGCTCTATTGTATGAATATTTATGTTGTGCTAATCATGTGGCCAAAGATGATCTGCTTTCCCCATAATATGTGCCTTTAAAATTATTGTTGGAACATGCAATATTATATACTGTGTGGGGGATCTGTAACAGTGGAGTTTGATCTTTGGTGTTATTAATTAAATTGTTAGAATTTGGAGGGGTTCGAAATCAAAGCTGATATTTGTTGTTAAGGATGGAATGCAATTTCTTGTGTAAATTGGATACATATGGAAGCAATAATCTGGGTTTATCCTGTGTAATGTGAGAGTTAAGACGTTTATTCTGTATATATAAAAAAAATTTGTCAACAATGGATTGCCTGAACCCTAAATTCAATAGGTCATTTCGTACTTGAATACATATATTTCCCAAAAGTAAAATTATTTGACTTAAAGAAGTGTAAATAAATCTTTTTAAACAGATAAATATAACTTGTTTTGTATGCAGACTAATAAATAGTCAATTATAACATTACAAACAGCAATTATAATTTTTAAATTGCACCCAAAATATTACTTAAATAATATGTGTAATAATTCTCAATGATATATAAATAATATCCAAATATAAATATATTGCCTAAACTAAATTTAATGTAATTAGAAAGGACTTGAACTCAGATTTTCAAGCTCCATAAAGCTATGCATTTGATCTTATACAACCAATACACATGATGACATACATGTGAAAAAAGATAAATTATCTCCAATATATACATGTATGTGGTCATGTGTATTGGTTGTATAAAATGAAGTACATGGCATTAGGAAGATTGAAAGTCTGAGTTCAAGTCCCTTCTAATTACATTAAATTTAGTTTAGACAATATACTTATGTTTCAATATTACATATTCAGCCTATATTATGCCCATTCCTCTTCAGTGTATTTAAATGGGCATATTAAGGTCCTATATGTTAAGGATTAGAGTGATTTAAAGTCAACATGGTTGTGACAATAATATTGGCATCAACAAGATCTTTGGGTATTCTATCATCAAATTTTCAATGATATACATGGTTAAAGAACTGGAGGGTGGAGAAAATTGAAGCTTATCCAGTAAAGTTTTAAGATTTGTTATCTTAATATAAACTGAACACTGATTGTATACATGTATGGGAGGTGGTGATCTGAACCAACTGATGAGTACTGATCCAACACAAAATGCATTTATTAGAGATCATTTATCTTTTTCACATTATATGGTCATGTGTATCAATTACATAAGATGGAGTGCATAGCTGTAAGAGCTTGAAAGTCTTATTTCAAATCCCTTCTACTTTTATATATATATATGTGTGTGTGTGTATATATATATATATATATATATATATATATATGCTGCACAGATACTATTTTATCTGTGTAACATGCAATAGTATAAACAAAATTTTAAAATAATAATAATTATTAATAATAAATTGAGGGGATACATTTATATAAATTTTACTGAGTGTTCACTCATTCATTCAATGAAAAAATATAAGTAAAAACATATAGTATCTTGTATTTTTTGAATAAAGTAAGTAGCAAAATGACTGATTTTAATCACAATTAAATACACTCTGGATGATTTTTTTAATAACTTTTATTCTCAGATAAAAATGCAATAGTAATCTTGTTCTTAAGAAACTACTACTTAATTTTTTTAAATATTTTTAAGTCAGTATAAAATTTAAGTATGTTCTAAAATTTTATAAATTACATTTAAATAATTTGTTTCACATAAAATACTGCATATCAAAATAAATGAATAATAAAGAAAGAAAAAATGTATTTATCTTCAACATAAACAAAAAAAAATTATTAATAAATGGGATTGCATATGATTCTCCAAGTTGAAACAGCAGCTGGCATATTGTAAAATTTATTTAGAAATTTTAATTTATTTCTTTTTTAAAATGATCATGTTCAAAATTCAAAGACAGTAAAAATGGCTGCTTAATTATAATATGTATTTAATTTGCAAATTTTAATATTTTTTATTTATTTTATTTGCAGTGCTGCAAGAAGTATTTTGTGGATTAAAATGGGAAACTAAAGGAATGAAAGTAAATGAAGAGCATTTAAGTCATTTAGATTTTGCAGATGGTGTAGTTGTTTTTGTAAATAATGCTTCAGAGCTGCAGGAAATGGTGCAGGAGTTAGCAGATGAAAGTAGAAAAGTAGGACTAAAGATAAATGTTAAAAAGACTAAAGTAATCTTTAATCGATTTGCTCAAAATATGAAAATAAAGATTGATTATGAAGAATTAGAAGAAGTTAACAGTTACAAATACCTTGGTCAGATTATTAATACAGATGGAAACATAATAGAGGAAATTAATCATAGAATTAAACTTGGTTGGAGTGCTTTTGGTAGAAATAACTTGATACTAAAAGGAAATATGCCTATGTGTTTGAAAAGGATGGTTTTTAACAAATGTGTTTTACCAGTTCTTATTTATGGATCTGAGACTTGGACACTTAATGGAAGAGCAATACAGAGACTTCAGACCACTCAAAGGAGTATGGAGAGATGTATGTTGGGAGTAACAAGAAGAGATCGAAAACGCAATGTATGGGTAAGACAAGAAACAGGTGTTACTGACCTTATTGAAAAAATTAAAAGATTGAAATGGAGTTGGGCTGGACATATTGCTAGAAGAGATGATAATAGATGGACAATTGAAATTTTAAACTGGATTCCAAGAGATTTTAAAAGACCCAGAAAGAGACCACATGTGAGATGGATGGATGAAATAAGAAAATGTGCAGGGGTGTTGTGGAGAAGAGAAGCTAAAGATCGGAGAAGATGGATTAAACTTGGAGAGACCTTCATCCTGCAGTGGATTGATAATGGTTGATGATGATGATGATGATGAATTGAAATTGTGAAATTGATACAGCATACTTCACAGCTTCACTGCATATATATTCATTCTAAAAATTTATCACTTGCCATTTTCAGGCCGGTTGTTGATGATGTCGCCGCGCCCTCTGACGGCCACAGTACGGTCTGCAAAACACAACCAAAAGATCTTTTTCTGTGTTTCTTTTTTTTTTTAAAGTATAGTGTAAAAAATATTTAATTAATAATTACACTGATATA
This sequence comes from Epiperipatus broadwayi, assembly GCA_028023455.1. NCBI lineage: Eukaryota > Metazoa > Onychophora > Udeonychophora > Euonychophora > Peripatidae > Epiperipatus > Epiperipatus broadwayi. The sequence continues at coordinate 16,002,647 of JAQFVV010006207.1, forward strand.
TTACAATTATCTCAATGCAGTGATGTGTAGACTTAATTCTGCAGGCAAAGTATGTAGTTTTCGTCTTCTTGCAAGCCTATATTTTACAGATTATATTCTTTTTAATATAGATAGGAAACTTATAAATTCAATTATTTATTATTCAAAAACTTCTGATATCCAATAAAATTTCAAAATTGGTCTGTAACCTTTTATAATAAAAAACAAACATAACTTGTATACACATTTACAAAAAAGATTTTAAAAAACATTCAATAAATAGCTATAAATTAAAAAAGTCTACTATTTGTTTTCATATAGTTTAAGAGAGATTTCAGATTAATGCTGTTTTAACTATATATTAAAAATATTTTATATGTTATATAGAAATAATATTAATAACTTAGTAAATATTTAGACATTTAACAACAGAACAGGTTTTTTGATGTTACAAATATTTATTTTATTCAGATAAGTGCTTTCAATACTAAATGTATCATAGTCATATCATTACGCAATTAAAGTTTGTTAAAATCTCATTTTAAAGTTGTTTTGTTTATTGTTAAATGAGTTAGCATAAAATTGAATTTCAGTAGTTAATTTACATTACAATAAATGTCAGGAAAGAATCGTTTTATTGGTTTGTAGCATAAAATATCTAAACATTTTCTGGATATAAATGCTGCCAACATAAAATAAAGAAACAGTTTGTAAGTATTGAACCATAATAATACAATGTATAATAGTCAGTTAGATAATAGAAACACAAAATTATTGCTGAATTTAACATTTACTATTGTAAAAATATTATATTCAAAGATCAGCCTTTCAAGCTAATTGCACATGCGTCTTTTGTGAGTGTTAAATAATAAATGAATACTTTACTCTACAATACAAGCTATAGTATTTATGCAGGAATAAAAGGAATCCTTTTATTCCTACGACTCAAATTCTTTTATATGAGCAAATCTGAAGTACTGTTGTTGAGTAAAACATGAGAGTAGAATTACATCGTAGAAAGTAATTTAAAGTGAGAATTCTACTCTCATGCTTTACTCAACAGTACTTCAGATTTGCTCATGTAAAAGAATTTGAGTTGTAGGAATAAGAGGATTCCTTTTATTCCTGCATAAATACTATATCTTGTATTGTACAGTGAAGTATTCATTTATTATTTAACACTCGCAAAAGACACATGTGCAATTAGCTTGAAAGGCTGATCTTTGAATGTAATACAATTGTACACATGGTGTCATATAAAAATAAATGCTTATTTACTTATAATTAAGTTTCACTTAGAGTGATGTTTAGTAAATTCTAGACAATTTCACCTACGTCATTCATTTAAACATCGTAGATAGTAATTTAAAGTGAGAATTCTACTCTCACGCTTTACTCAACAGTACTTCAGATTTGCTCATATAAAAGAATTTGAGTCGTAGGAATAAGAGGATTCCTTTTATTCCTGCATAAATACTATATCTTGTATTGTACAGTGAAGTATTCATTTATTATTTAACACTCACAAAAGAGCATGTGCAATTAGCTTGAAAGACTGATCTTTGAATATAATACAATTGTACACGTGGCGTCATATAAAAATAAATGCTTATTTACTTATTGTAAAAATAGAAAATGATACTGTAAAGCATTTAAATAAATTATTTAAAGTATTTATGTTTTATTTTATAATTATTTTGTTTAGATCTAAACAACCAATCATTTTTATTTTTTACATTCCATATAGTCACAGTTGAAAAATGGATACAATTCATATTTCATGTTAATTACGTACTTAAATAATTTCACTCTTCCCTCCTCCATCTACATTCCTCAAAATTGCTCTTTTGAAAAACTATTTTTGCTGAAATAAAAACTGTATCTATATGAATTTTTTTTTTCTCATGTGTCATAACATTAGCCAGGAAGCGAACCCACTAACCCGGGACAACTGCTTGTAGAGCATAAGAATATATTTATAAACTAATTTCAAATAGACAGTAATTTGGTCTTCACATTACACATTTTTCATGAGTTAAAGATCTTTAAAGAAGTAAAAGTTGTATAAAATTTATGCTGTAACATCTTAGACTGAACTGATTCAGTCTAAATCAAACTTCTTAATTTTATATTATTGTGATTTTAATTGTTGTCCATTAGTCAAAATGCTAATTAATCGTATATTCAATGTTTCAGGAATATAAAACATATTATAGCCAAATTGTTTCTTTTCAACGTTCATTTTTTCAAAAATTCTTTTGTGCATATTAAGAAAAATATGAAAATTATGCACAAATTATATTGTATTTCAGGATTTTAAAGTTACAAATGCAGTTTTTTAAAAAATTTATACATATATATATATATATTAAATTCAAAGCAATTTCAAATCAAAATTAATTGCCCTGAATGATTTTAAAGCACAATGGTAGAATGGTTTATTCAAAGAAATAAATATTCTTGTATTGATTTTCCTCCTCAGATCTAGGCAACCAATTAGGATGAAGCTCAATTATGGGTGCAGTACTAGGTTTTGAAAGATGATTAAATATCACTTATTGTTATAATTTGAAATAAATTTAGCACTTTCAAATTTTGTATGTTTATTTATTTTTTTTACCAACATTTGTTCTTAAAATGGATTTTCTTCTGTGGGAAGATGGACGCAAATAACTGGCTTTGTTTAAGATATAAATAGTCTGATAAACCCTAATTCTCAGCAGAATAAAATAAAATAAAATTTAAAAAAATCTCGTCAATTGAATAGAACTTTTGTGACCAAATATAAAACTATTATAAGTTTGCAAATTTAAATAAATAAATTTATATTATTTAAATAGTGGCAATAATAATATCAATAAATTTAAAAAAATTATATTTTTGTACTGTTTCATAATTGTAAGTCATACATTAAGTGTTACTTTATAGAGATTTAAAATTAATTTATTATATTGTTAAAGTCGATCTTTTTATTTTATTTTTATTAATAGATCCTTTTTTTTAAGAACCATTTGCCAGGCTGTCTTGAGAGTTCTTAACCTGATAATGCAACAAAGAGAATGTTGTCTTTGTAATTCTTTTTAACAGCAATATACCTTTAATTATTTTGTCTAACTTGACTACAAGCTTTACAAAATGTTTCTTAGAAGAAAAAAGAATGTTTCCAGAGTAAATCTGCTAACAGATTCTAGGAGTATTTTTAAATTATTATAGAAATTCATTTAAAAGAATAATTATCTTTGTTTATATCTGGATACAGTAAAATAATATCTTTAATTAATATGAAAACAGTTACATGTTATTAAATATAATAATAAATTTGTATTTAATTAAAACGAATAATGAATTGCTCGAGAATTGGGATCAAAAAGCGAACTTCGATCTTGAAACTTTTAGTTTAAATAGCATGGGGGGGGGGGGATAGAATAACAATGTTTAATCACATGTGAACTTATATAACATTCGTGTATTGGAAGTAACATTTTGAGCAATTTAGAGACCTTTATTTTTAAATCTGCCTTTTTAGCACTATACTGAAGATTAATTTATAAAGGCTAGTTTTCTTTTTGCTTTCTAGAAAATCAATACAATTTCCAGATTATATCCCAGTAATCTCAAAGCTATTATTTTTTTAAAGCATTGTGATGTAATGTTTAATATTTTGCCCATAAGTAGGTTTTGAGTCCAAGCCAAATTAATCTTTAAAACAAACTTTCAGATACTTGATCAAACATGCACGCAAATAATTAAACACGTCTAAGTGTGTATATATTAATATTTGGTTATCAAATTTAATACTAAATTGAACCAAAATTATAATTATGACTAAATAATTTATTTTCTTGATTTCTTTTCTCTAACCAAATTTAAATATAATACCCTGCTATTTCTTAGTCGTACACCTGCAAATCATCAAGAATGCTCGTAAAGTATATACATATCTATATGTAATTTATACATATATAAATATAGCTAAATTTATATCAGTATGATTAATAAAAAAAATCTATGCGCTACAATTCTTTTCCTGAAAATGTTGGGAAAAACTATTATATACTATTTTCAAAATTTAGCAATAAAAATAAATCTCAAAACATAAAACAATTTTAAATTTGCAAATGAAAAACATGTAACAAAAAAAAAATCACATTAAAATAGAAAAGAAAAATAACAACATATTAATTAGTGTATATACTTTTAATAATCATCCATTCCTTATTATCATCATCATTGATTTAATTGAAATATTAGTTGAAAATCCTAAAGAAGCGCCTTTATGCAAGGTAAATTTTAGTGTCCCTATTCTATTAAATAAAATTTGCAAATTAAAAGGCATTTTTTACAACACTTTCAGAAGAAGAAAAAAACTGGAAAATATAGCTGTAGACATTTAATGTGTTCGTTAAATACCGTAAATACCTTACGTGTTTTATTCCTTTATTTCTGCTCTGAGCACATATAATGAAGCTATTAACCGTAACTAAAATTATCAAAAGTTACCGCCAAGCGTTTTCGGGACAGTTTATAATCCCATATTCATGGCGACTTGTATTTCAAACGCTAATGAAGTAAAGCCTTAAAACCCATGCTAAAATAAAACGGTACTTGGGTACTAAACCTGCAACGTAGGGGGATATGGGTGAGATAGGGCCTATTCATTCAGTGTACTGAATGTTTTCTATATAAATAACTAGAGTTTAAACTTAGTATTTTTAGTCTATATTCATCCTCTACTTCATCTCAAACAACCACACATGACTACAAATATATGAAAAAGATAGCTGTCCTTATGTGTCCCAGATGTTTGAGATGGCATAGAGAACGAATATAGACTGAAAAATCCAAAGGTTCAAATCCCTCTAAATACTTAAATATTTATTTAGTAAATCTGAAATTTTTAAATTTTTTTTTTTTTAAGTTATATTATTTTTTGGACAATCCTGCAAAAATAGTAGTTTAGATAGGAAATATCTGCAAATAAGACAATGTTTTAAATATCTAAGGGACTTTATTATATTTAAAAAAACCCACTAACACCACACATACCCATGAAACCATTCCACTGCTCCTCTCCCTTTCTCCAGTCAGTTTCGATATTATATAAGTAATTAAATAATATATAAGCTATTTATGAAATGTTATGTATGTCCACAATATAATTCTTTGGTATGCTTTATTCCCGAGCTCCACCCTGTTTGCTTGCTAGTCAGTAATTCACTAAAAGTTAATTCTTGTCTGTTTGAAAACCCATTGAAAATCTCTCATGCATAAACTCATTCATGTTTTCTATTATAAAAATTATATTCCTTCAATGAGAAAATATTTACATTATTATTTAATTTTTTATTAGGTGTTATTCCGCTATTAGTTGTTTGGGGTTATTACTGCTATGCTATAATCATCTGCCAATAATTATTCTAACATTGCAGATATATTTTCATTGCTTGTGAAGAATCACTTTAGGTTTGAATTCAAGTTAAAACTATAATTTACTATATATATAGTTCAATATTTTAAATGTTTATGCTTATATTGTTTATTGATTATATAACTTTTATATTTTATTAGAAACACCAAACTAGCTCAATTTTATATAACATGACTGATAAAACTCTTCCATCATAGTAACACCTTCTTGTTAGAACATTCATTGTTTTAAAAATCCATTTGTTATTTTTAATTCTATTAACAAAAATTATTTCATTTCTTTTTGTTCAATAATAAAATGTTTACATTATTATGTAATTTTTTTGTGGTATTGTCCACTATTAATAACTATAATTTATTATATATATATATAATCTGATACTTTAAAGTTTCATACTTACATTGTTTATTGATCATGTAAGTTTAATATTTTCTTAGGACCACCAAAATAGGTCAATTTTAAATAACATGACTGGTAAAACTCATATCTTATTTGCACAATTTTGTTAAAACATTCTTTGTTTTAAAAATCCTTTCATTATTTTTAATTCACACAAGCATAAGAGGTGGTGGTCATGTGATGTTTATTGGCTTAAAACTTGTTTATGTTCTCTAATAACAAAAATAATGTCACTTATTTTTGTTCAATAAAAAATATTTACTTTCTACATTATTTTATTTTTTAAACACTTATTAATAACTGTCATGTTATATATATTACACTTTATTATGTAGTTTGACAATTAGGAATTTATCCAGGAAAAATTTTTAAATTTTCTTAGATTGTTTATTCAACACATTTTTAGGAGTCATTAAAATGTCTTGTTCTTTATTTTGTTTATTCATGGGTTATGATGGATAACTATAAAAAAAATCAAACTCTTGGTTTGTTCCACTAAATAGGTGTATTAGACTATGTCAACAGGAGTTTTCCTATAATAAGTGAATTCCATTAAATAATATTGTTACCATGAAATTTGTTAAAAATTTAATATTTTGACATGCAAAAAAATGCTGTTTAATAAAATGTATAAAAAAAGATAGTATGGCATAATGAAAAAAAAAATAAGCTGCTATTAAAAAACCTTCCACAAGCTACTTAGCAGAATCAATCCAAGGACTTCACATTTGAGAGAAAGATACTCTATGATTGGCTATACAGTCTGTTACATACAAGTTCTGCAAAATATCATTGATAAACTCAGTTTTCTCAGATGCAAAATTACTGTAATTATGAGGTAATATTTTTAAAATAAAGTGCTACTATTTATATAAATTAATGTTTGGAAAATCTCAACATTTATATTTACATTTGATCAATTATAATGACAAAAAGGTATTGGCCTGTTCAGTTTTGTGCAAAGGTAGAGTATATATAAAGTACATTTCAAGACTTGAACAATTGTCACAACAAATCTAAGTAAAAAAGTATTCCTCTTATATTTAAATAAAAAATATTTATAATCAGAATGTGTTTCTAATAACAAAGTGATTCAGAAATTTAAACATTTATGTATAAGTTTTGTTATTGATCATGACAAAATGGCATCAGCTTATTCAGTTTAGCGAAATGGTAAGAGTAAATGCCTAGTATATTTCAAGTCTCAAAATTCAAGATTCAGGCAATTGTCACACTAAGTAAAAAAAATATTCCTCTCATATTTAAATAAAAAATATTTATACTCAGGACTTATTTCTAATAATGAAGTAATTCAAAAATACAATTTTTTTACATACAAATGTTTTCGATTATCATAATGTGTTGGCACCCCTGTGATGAAGTACCTTTGTGCCCCACACAATCTGCACACCTGCATGTCATGGCCAGAAGTGAGAATATTCCACACTTTACAATCTAAAGTGATCAATTAATAACTTCACACTCTTTATTTCAAACACTTCAGATTTGCCCATACATATATGGTTGGGTCGAAAATATAGGTGGACTCATTCTATATTTTCTTAAAGACTTTATCTTGTGTTTGAAAAAATGGGAGTATTCATTTATATAGTGACATCTGCAAAGCGCATGTGTATTAGCTTATTGGCTTATTAATATTATACATAATTCTGAATGTGATTTATGAAAGTAAAATAAAGTTTTTCTCTTGGCTATTTGCCACCTGTCTGAGTAAATTGTTTTATGATCTATAATTTCATCATTTGATTTTTTTCTATATTCATTTTTTTCATTTTTCTCCATCCTCATCTCAAAAGCCTCCAATTTCTTAATATCATTAATTTTTAGAAAAAAAACATTTAAGCAATACAAGATTTGAATACCATTAGAGATCAGATAATTAAATCTTGAATGTATGCTATTCAAAACAAATAATATTTAATCAAAATAACCTGAAAGGTCAATTGAAATTTTCACGAAAAAAGAAATACAAACCCAAAATCTTTATTAATAAATTGACATAAAGATATAAATAATATTTTATGAGTAATCAATTTCTGTATATAAATTGAAATGGAATATATTGAAATATCAACAAATTGGCAGAATTGTATATAGGTTGTATATAATAAATATATTGTTATATTTGTCACACTAATATTCTCTTGTGTGGCTGAAAATTGGTGATGATGCTATTTTAGATGTGATGTGTTATATTGCTTCCATCATCTATCATTAAATGTTGAATGTTTAACAAATTTTAAACTTTATTTAAATTTTTCTAAATACAAACGACTATTAGTAATAACATACAAGATATTTTCTACACATTCAACATTTAACGATAGAAGTTAGAAATAGTCCAATATGTTATCACAGTTAATATTTTCTTCTGTGGGTTTTTAGTAGCAGTTTTATTCAATAGGCACCTCAGAGAAATTCGTGACTTTCTGACCTATGCTGGAAATAGCTTATTAAAAGTAATGGACATGGCAAGAAAATGAAAGAAGATGAATGATGAAGAATATAGCAAAAGAAAGAACAATAACAAGATTATTCAATAGTGAATAATATTTCTGTAATTTTTACTACATCACTAGCAAGATAGGCTGGTTTCTATCCACTTTTAACATCTTGTGTGGTCATGTAATCATAAACATATGACCAAAGACATGTAAAAAAATGTATTATACCCTAGATGCACATTTCATTCTGAATAGAACTCATCAGTTGACCCAGACCACAATCTCTTACTCATATCTTTATCATTCTTTAGTAGATAGATAAATAGATAGATAGATAGATAGATAGATAGATAGATAGATAGATAGATAGATAGATAGATAGATAGATAGATAGATAGATAGATAGATAGATAGATAGATAGATAGATAGATAGATAGATAGATAGATAGATAGATAGATAGATAGATAGATAGATAGATAGATAGATAGATAGGCAGGCAGGCAGGCAGGCAGGCAGGCAGGCAGGCAGACAGACAGACAGACAGACAGACAGACAGACAGACAGACAGACAGACAGACAGACAGACAGACAGACAGACAGACAGACAGACAGACAGACAGATAGATAGATAGATAGATAGATAGATAGATAGATAGATAGATAGATAGATAGATAGATAGATAGATAGATAGATAGATAGATAGATAGATAGATAGATAGATAGATAGATAGAGTTTAATTGATAAGTGTCAAATGGGCTGTTCTCACAAACTTTGACACGAATTATTTTATGAAAGTATATTAATAATTTTTCATTACTCTGGAGATTATCCAGTAATGAATAATATTTCGGTAGTGTAATTTTCAATTCACCACTCTCACACAAGGTGAAAATTACATTACAAAAATATTATTCATAATTGAATAATCCCTAGTCTAATGAATGATTAATAAAAATTATTAATATACTTTCATGAAGTTATTTGTGTCAAAGTTGTGATGGCAGCATATTTGACACATCAATTAAACTGTAGCAATTTGCTATCTATATATAGTGAACGAAAATAAAGATATGTGTAAGATTATGATCTGGACCAAGTAATGAGTGCTAGTTTAGCATAAAATGTGCATCTTGGGAATCATAGATCATAGATTTTTTTTACCTCTCTTTGATTATATGTTTAAGATTACATCCCACACAAGATGCTAAAAGCAAATATAAACGATTTCCAACCTTGTGGGAAATGAAAATTACATTACAGAAATATTATTTATTATTGGATAATCTCTAGTCTAATGAATGACTAATAAAAATTATTAAAAATAATATAACTCATTACTACTTGTCTTATAATTTTGATAAAATAATCTTATTGCTACTATATTTTCTAAGGGAGCCCAAAACGAAATATCACACTTTAGAGAAAATTAGGTTTAAACTCAATTTTAACTCACATTTCAGGTTCTGGTGGCATTCATATAAACTAAAGAACAGATGAACAAATAAAATATTAGCCTTTTCATGTATCATTTCCTCTTCAGCACTCTTTAGATACATTTCAAACTACATTAGAGTGGTATTTGGTCATCACAATACACACAAACACACACACATATATATATATATAGGTTATATTTACCTGTTTAAGAAAGTTTATTTAAAATTTCTTTGTATCAATAATTTCAATCTCTGTGGCCAAGTTGCAATCTTTAGTGTCTATATAAATATATAGGATCATAAATAAAGATGGGATTCCACCTTTATTCTTAAAAGTAGGTTGCCTTGACAACAGTTTGAAATTGTTGATTGTTATCTGTATTGAGATTGTCTATGTATTAACTGGTTTCTAATGGTTAAAAAAAATTAACAATTATTAGAAAATATACATAATATAGATCAAAAAAGTTAGTGATCTATAAAGATAATTAATTATAACTACAACAATGTACAGACTTCCTTTACCACATGCAATTAATCCTCCTCTTTTTAGATTTTTAATATTCAGTTCAGAGACCTTTTAACATTTTCATATCATTTTCAAGATACATATATTAAACTTTAATTGAGATTCAAAGTTTTTATCTGGCATAGATATAATTTGACAAACTTTAACTTAATAACAATCATTGACCTGAAATCCCTAGTTCAAGAGCTTTTTCAAAATTTACAAATTTCTTCAGATTTTAGCAATAATTTTCCCCCCTCTTATTATTAATTTAAAAACATTAATTTTGCTATCTACATTTTACATACATTATATATTTAGAAATACTTTTTTTATACTACATAAATTTATTTTATTAGTAACAACATAAAACTTTAAAATACAAACTATCCTCCTGTAGTAACATCAGCACAAAATTTTTAAATTGAAAGCAATATCTTTTAATTTTGTATGAATGATAAACATTTTCAATGGTATTTGGATTAATATTGATTTACTTATTTATTTACATGCTATAAAGAGGATATTGGCACTGTAATTCTTTTTTATAGTAATAAGTCTATTTTTTTATCTAGCTTGACTACTAATTTATTAATTAAATCGAATGGTTGTTTGGTGGTCAAATAATGTTGAGCACCAGAAATAAGATCTTGGAGTCATTCAGAAATCTTTAGTTCTAAATTTAAAATTTTTCCCTCTATCTTTTTAAATTTATCAATTCATCAACATCATCAACCATTATCAATCCACTGCAGGATAAAGGTCTCTTCAAGTTCAATCCATCTTCTCTGATCTTTAGCTTCTCTTCTCCACATCACTCCTGCACACTTTCTTATTTCATCCATCCATCTCACATGTGGCCTCTTTCTGGATCTTTTACAATCTCTTGAAATCCGGTTTAAAATTTCAATTGTCCATCTATTATCATCTAGAAATTTATCCAGCCCTACTCCATTTCAGTCTTTTAATTTTTTCAATGAGGTCAGTACCATCTGTTTGTTCTCTTACTCATATATTGCATTTTCAATCTCTTCTTGTTACTCCTTAGATGCATCTCTTGATACTTTTTTGGGCAGTCTGAAGTCTCTGTAATGCTCTTCTATTAAGAGTCCAAGTCTCAGATCCGTAAGTAAGAACTGATAGCACACATTTATTAAAAACCTTCCTTTTCAAACCCATAGGCATATTACCTTTTAGTATCAAATTATTTCTACCAAAAGTACTTCTATCAAGTTTAATTCTATGATTAATTTCATCCATTATGTTTCCATCTGTATTCATTTCTTAATTGACTTAGTTATTTTTAATTTTTTAAATGTTATCTTAACTATTGTCTAAGAAAAACATTCTTATCATTCAAGTTTTCTATGTGTAAAAGAGAAGTTTATAGAGAAAATAGTATGATAATAATAATCAATGTTTACAAATCACAAGAAGTAAATGTTTAAATTCACAACTCTAAGAACTGCCCATACATTTATAAGAATAGATTTAATAATAATTTTAACAAAAGTTCTGCAGCAAATTGAACAGGGAAGCAATCAAAAAAAGATCTAATAATAAATTCTACAATAAAAGCAATATATATATACATCATTAGAAAAATGTTATAATACTCTTTACAATTTCGAATAAGTGAAGCTAAAAGATTTTATGAAATTTTAAAAATATAGTGCCATCAATAAGAACTATATATATATATATATATATGATAAACAAAACAAGTTATAAATATTGTAACTTGCTCATAGATTGCATTTTATGATCACTAGATGGAGCTTTATCAATAGCTCACTAACAACTTTGTTTACATAAATGCTGAGAGAGATAGAATTCAATATCTCTTTCATTGTCTCCAACCTTTAAACCATGGTTTCGAGCTAGTTGGCTCACGTCAGTAAAGAGTATCCTTTACTGGCGTGAGCCAACTAGCTCAAAACCATGGTTATCCTTTACTGATGTGAGCCAACTAGCTCGAAACCAGGTTGGAGACAATGAAAAGCTACCCTTTACTGGCATGAGCCAACTAGCTCAAAACCATGGTTTAAAGGTTGGAGACAATGAAAGAGATATTGAATTCTATCTCTCTCAGTGTTTATGTAAACAAAGCTTGTTAGTGAGCTATTGGTAAAGCTCCATCTAGTGATCATATATATATATATATTTACTGATTATATTATTGAGCATGCAGATCTATTGGATAATTATAACACCACTTCTTTTGGTTGGTATTTCATTTAGATATCCTAACAGACATCTATGGTCAACCCTCGCAAAACAAGATTACAAAATATGTGTGCTCCTCAAACATCGTTGAAATTTTTATTTAACTTATTATTTACCTACAAAAACTTTCCTCATTAACTGTTTTAAATCAAATCTGGATCCCACATATATCTTATATAACAGTCATCCAGAGGATCAGATACGCATTTTTCAAACCTGACCATACTTCTCATCCTGATAACAATTCCTATTTCAGGAGCAAATAATTAATCTCAAACAATTACTTGAGGAAAAATTATTAAAAATTTTAATTCTTATAATGCCATAGTAATTATTCACATTTTTAGAACCATCCGGTTTCCTCAATGCTTTGTAACTTTCGACAATAAAAAATACAATGTTCTTTAAAAAAAAAGTAATAAAGAATGGTATAATATATATTTTTATGCCTTAAAATTTTTACCTAAAAATACCATGAGGAAAATTTGGCAGAACAATATTTTTTCTAGTTGTTCATTATTTTAGAATGATATAAATTATATTTTCATCTACATACAACTGAATCATTTTATCTATCCTCAAGCACTAGTCATAATGACTATATTTTTTATAAGATGCGGATTACATGTCATGTAACCCCCCCCCGTACATATGTTAATACTTGTACATAATTTATAATTAATAAAGTTTATTTTATATAAAAAAAATCTAATTTTTTGATACTTAAAAAATATACACATTAAATAAATTATAAAATTTGTCAGCTTATTTATTTATTACCGATTTTATGATTGTGAACAAACACTCATAGTATTATTTGATCGATTTATTATACTTTTTTTAATATCAAGTTTAACCATTATAGTTTTCCATTATAGAAATTCAAATCAATTAGAAGGTGATTTAATCAATAATTTTCTTGTTAGACTTCAAACATATCTAATGAATTACGTCAACCGTTCTTTTACTAAAAAACTTTTATATATTTTTTTAAATGGCAAAAGTTTACGGACATAAAAACTTTTTCTTACGTAATAATGCTTGATTAATGATAAATCTGTTCACTCCCAAATGAACGTAATCACTAAATATATATATATCTAAACCACTATAAAACATTTATTAATGACATTGAATTACATACTGCTATAAAGTATAGTTTTCATATTAAGGCTATAATTTAAGCTTTTCTTGCTTACGTAATTTCTGTCAGAAATTTATTTCCGTTTTTACTAAATTTGCAATATTTTATATACCTTCTCAAATGAACTGCGATTGACGTATTTAAATGAAACAAATCCTTATTTTTAGGCAAGCGTTGGTGGCCTAGTGGTTAGTATAGCTGGCTTTCGAAGCAGTCAACCCGGGTTCGCTTACGAGTTAGCGCATTTGACATGAAAAAAAAATCCATGTTTTTATTTTATTGCAAGATACGATAATGTCAGACTTTTTGCATCATACGAATCGCATTCCTTCATAATAATCTATTAAATGTTTAGCTTCTCAGATTCAATATGGTGATGATAACGTCCTTCCATTTTTTGATTGATCGATTCATCTTCATTTATTGCTACCAATTTTGTTGAACATTGCAGATTTTTTAAAAATCATATATCATCTCATAAAATGATCAAAATAAGACAATTTCAACCAGGATATTTATATATTAAAAAAGTTCATATTTCATCTGATTAAGTATCCATTCGTTTGTTCTTCTTGCTGCCCTGATTTTCTCAAAGTCTTCATCAGCACTACACCTCAAAATCAACCAAACTATTCCCACAAATTTTTCTTGAACTTCATTTTTACAATTAGAGAGATATAAAAGTCAAACAATATTGATTGTTTCTAAAATATCTCCCTATGCCTAAAAATCTTCACCAGTATTTTCATCATTGCTAAATCTTATACTGATGAATAATCTGATGAGAAATAAATTAATAATAATTTATATCTCTTCATCATAAATTTGAAAGTCAATTGTTTATAGTTTCAGAAACTTTATTATCTTTATATTTAGATGTGATCTCATCCTTTCACTCTGTTTTTTATCTTTCTATTGCATTTGTTTTGTAATATGATGGGAATAATATTTCTGATCACTTAAGAATAGCACATATCTTTGAAAAAATATGCTTATTAAATGTATTTACAAAGCATAATATATATATATATATATATTGTGCCAGGCATTATCAAATGGCCTTGCACAAAGTATGTATTAAGCACAACAAATATATAATTGTGCTATATTAATAATGGAAGTTCGGTCTGAGCATTAAAATACCCACACACACCAATTTAAAGTAATATGAAATTGACATACAAAATATTGTATAATAAACTCATGTGTTTTTCCTTTTTGTATATTTTTTATGATATGTCATTATATGTAGTTGCTTTTTTATTTTCCAACATACTTGTATATTTTTTTTAATTACTTTTCTAAAGAGTGTAATTTTATTCCATAAGCAAATAATGTTAATTGCTTTTGCAAAAATCTGATCAAAAGCAAAATGTTTGATAATGCTATAATTAAAATGTTATCTTTTTTTTTCTTTTTTTTGTATATAAAGTAGAAATTCTTTTGAATAATAATAGCTGTAATCAAGTGGTCTGGGCATTCAAGATGGAAACCATTATGTCAAACTTAAAATATAGAATTTAGTCGGAGAGATATAAAGGAATGTTTATAATGTAAGTGATAAGCTAAATTAAAAGGATTGGCTGATTCATTCTTCTCAAGGGATATCTGAATTGTTTTTTTATGAGTGAGATTGATAGTGCTGTGGGATTCATTCTTTCTTTGGCAGTCATTCTGGGCAAGTCATTCACTACTTTGGCTCCAGAATAGGTAAATCATCTAGCCACTTGGAGATTAATTTATGGACTAGACTACAGCAGATATTTTCTAAGAAGAAATCCATTGTACAGTTCTTTTAAGAACTAATGATTTCTTAAGATTTAATGAACCAGTCAAGATAGCAAATGAACATTTAATAAAAATTATTATCATATACAAACAGAGGAAAATATGAAGCAATCTACCAGAGAGTCCAGTAAAATGACCGTGGGGTAGACAACCAGCCAGTGCACTGCTTTTTCTCTGTCCCAAGCCACCAAGATGTGACCATGCCAGTTCCTGCTGCCTATGCCTAAATAGATGAAATCCTCACCACACAGCCAGTTGACTTGAAGCCCACTAAGAGCCCAGAGGAGAAGAATGAAGACATCGACATAAGTTTATTTTAAGATATTTTATTAATATTAAAATAATTAACTTTGATATTTCCGATTAAATATATTATTATTTTATTATTATTATTATTATTAATCATTTAAAAAAAGAGAGAGTTGTCTCTTGCATATGTATATTGAATTTACGGTTATTACGGGCATAAAGGATAAAGCTTTTACTTAAATCTTTTGAGTCAATTTTTCTATTTCAAATCCTAGTATTTTCAACAAAGGTTGCAATGAGATTCTTTTTTTTTTTGTTGCTCTTCATTTTCCTCTTGTTGTTACTCCTGAAATTCGTCATATATAAATATGCATATATATATATATGCGTACATACGCTTATAATATTCGGTAAATACGATATCTCATGTTGAATATCTAAAAATGTATTTAACCGTATATCCTTTTTTAAGTTATTTTTTTTGTCACTGCTACACCTCATGATGCGTGTAAGAATGGATTGATCTATTATAGATTCCCTGTAAACAAGTCCTCTAATAACTTTATATTTAAATTAGTAGTAAGTGTATAATTGTGCTGCACGTATATACATGTATAGGAATTTTATCTATAGCTAAAAGGAAATAGATACAATACCTCATGTTGCGTACTATATAGTATCTGAACTAATGCAACCTTATTGACATGTTGAAAAATATGAAATTAATGAAATATTTCATAATGCAAATATACGTATGCATAGTTCTTTTTATTATTATATTTGTTATCAATAAAAAGGTTTTAAAGTCATCAGTAAAAGCATATCTGTATATCAAATCACACAAAGTAAAATTTATTTCTATTGGGTAAAAAGAGCTCAGACCACTCCCATTACTTATAAACATTGTAAATAGCTTTAGGGATTTATTATTTTTCTTATTTAAAATTGTATTTCATCTATTTCCACGCCTTGAATATATATATGGGTTTGTGATCATTAATTATTTAGTATTTTTTTATTATATCATCATTAGTATGAAACGGTGGTGGCTATTTGGGATTAAATAAATATTTAATCATAATATTAAAATTGTTTCATTTTCGGATTATTATTGATATTGATAAAAATGTATTCTTTCCTTATCAACCACGTACCTATAATAATCATTTAACTTACCCATTT
The DNA here is from genome assembly GCA_028023455.1 of Epiperipatus broadwayi. NCBI lineage: Eukaryota > Metazoa > Onychophora > Udeonychophora > Euonychophora > Peripatidae > Epiperipatus > Epiperipatus broadwayi. The sequence continues at coordinate 16,019,455 of JAQFVV010006207.1, forward strand.
GAAGACCCTAGATGTAGAGTGACTGAGCTAGCCACAAGGGATATCGCTCTACCGGGGTGTTAAATCTTATTCTTATGCTCCGCTGAACATATGGTATTGCACATCCTTCTAGGAGGGTGAAAAATTCATTTTTTGATTTTTTTCTAGAAGTGGCACGCGCAAAGGTCTATTTTGTAAATAGATTTTTCAAAGGTGTGTACTTGCCATTGTTCTAAATATTCAGGCATTCAAATAAGATATCAACTAAAGGGTGTTTTTAACTGGAAGAGTCCTGTCAATCCACTCTTTCTATCAATTTAACTGGAAGTACCAATATACATGAGTACAGACAATCAGCTAAATTGATATCCATTTCTTTACCTGTTGAATCTTGGTCACTTCATGCTCAGTGTAAGATTAGGAAAAGAATTCCGCAGGGAGTATGGTCTGGTACAATATATATGACTGTTTAGATAAGATGGTTCACTTTCATTACATTTGGTAAATTAGGCAAGTTAGCAGTACAGCTAATGTTTAAAAAGAAAGTTGTTAATTTGTCTTAGGATCCTAATACTTTCAGCCTGCAAATGGCCTGCTTTTTGTGTGTGTGCAGTGATGATTATAGCTAGAAGTTTTCCTGTGCCTTTTTGAGTACACCTCATTATATACTGCTGTTCAGTATCTCACTTGTCTGATATTTTCTGAACATCTGAGAGTCATTGTCTTCTTATGTAGAGAAATTTCTATCCTTAATAGAAATGATAAGATTCACTAATCTAGCTCTCCAAATGTTTATTACACCAATAAATATGTATTTCCAATTATTGTTTCTCCATTGGTCAGTTTTATTGTAACTTAAAACCAATCTTTATTAGAACAAGACCACTATTTGAGTGTAATCTTTTGTTAAATTAAGCTGAGTTTACAACATCCCCACCTCCTTTTCCAAAGGTTCCCTTTATTGTACATAGACCTTAAGACAGCCTGATGAACATTTAGATCATCTTCTTGCTTAATCTTTTGGCTTGATTTCATTACTTATGGGCATACGTTTATCATCAGATCTGATATATTCATGTTGTCTGGATTCTTCATTGAATTTTATTAACTCTTTATTGTTGCATAGTGTTTCACAGTCTAATCTTGGTGATCTCTATATCTGTCTTTGGTGTCATCCATTAATGGTCTGGACAATAACTATGCAAATTTTTTATATTTATGATTGTTGCTAAAACCCACATGGTGATTACTTTGAAATATACTATAGCATTTGAGTACCTATACACATTTCAACAATTTTATTTTTGTTTTCATAACCATGCTGCTCTAATTTCAGATTAACAGGTTTATCTTAAGGTACAGACCCAGTTTATTATCAAACACATATCGGTAAAACCTTTTTAATTTTATTAACTTTGTGAGCTGGTTCACTTTAATCATTGTGTAGCTTAAGTGACTGAATAAGTCATGACCAAATAGATTTCTATGCTCCCTGGATAACATAAGATTCAAAAGAATAATTTTGACAACCCAAAAATGATAGTTATTACTTGTTAATCATTCTACTGTTATGTTAGAACTAATGATTATTTTTTTAATTAATGATAGCCCACATATTTTTGATACAGTGGTATTGTAGATCCATTATGCAATTCTTTGTATCTGCATTGAATAGTTACATTATATTTTTAAAAAAATGAAATAGCCTTAGAATTTTAAATTTTTTTTGCTGGAGATTGTTTGAAGCTTGGACATGGATTGCTTATGCAATTGATTGACCACTTTATAAGTATTTGTTATTATTGTTGTGGTTAGTGAAGCATTTAATGCCAGAGAGAGGGGTTGTTATTATAGGAAATGGTATATTTGGGCAGGAAAATGCAAGGTTATTTTATATTAGTGTAGTATTGGTTGAATAGTTTCAAAATCCTTATTATTTAGTACTTATCCTTTTGTCAACAATTAATAGCCATTTCAATTATATTTAGTTAAGATACTTTAATATTTATAGTATAGTGTATGTGCATGCATGTATGACTCTGCATCGTTTTCATTTCATTTTCATCTTTTAACAACATTAAGCAATAGTACATGTACAATAAAAACATTTAAATTACAGTAATTATCTTAAATAATTTAACAAATATATATTTCTTTCCAGTGATTAATATATAGTTGAATCAATAAATTATTTTACAAATTAAATAAATTATTAATCATTTTTGTTTAATAGTTAATTAATATTCTTTTTTTTTTCAAGTTTGTAAAAGCTATTTATTTTATTATTATTTTTTGTCTTGATTTAATCAAAATGTTTTTTGTTTTGTTTTTTAAAAGATTTTTTTTTGAATATGTAATTAGCCTAGATAGAAAGGAAACATGGGAGTAACCTTGTGAAGAAAAAAATGACCTTCTTGCTAAAGAGAGCTATTTAACAAAGATCTCCAGTGAAAAATTCGCATATTATGTAATGTAATTGTAGCCAGAAAACAGTGGCTCATTTTCATTATTGTGAAAATTAAAAACCAGTTGCTGAAGTCAAATTGATTTTAAAAAAAGACTTTGGAGTAAAACATCGAAAGGATCTTGAAAAAATTTATTATGGGAAGTGTTGACTAAAATGGAATTCTAAATTTTCAAAAGGTACACAGTTTACTTTGCTCTCCTCGATTTAAACATTTTTAAATTAACCCCTTCATAACTATTGCTCTTTTAAAAATGTATGTTGATAATGTCCAGTCTACACTACTTCATTTAATTGCCATTTTAAATAAGAATAAATTGCATGAATATTATTGTTGTATCACTAACCAACATGTGTATTTTAATATATCTGGGAAACGCATGCAGAACTATTTTACAGAATGTATTTTAATTCTTCACTATTTTCCATGTTGTGTTTTTGTGAGGATGAAACATAGAATTAAGAATATGCATATTTTGATAAATCATGCCATGTTCAAATTCACCATAAAGAGATAACACTATTTATTTATCTGGTATTTCTGGAAATAATACGTATTTTAAATGAAGGAAATAAAATGTGAGTTCCTTCAAAGTAAGTATTTGCTGAGATCGAATGGAAGAATAGAAATGCGGGTAATTTTTGTTCTCTTTGATAAAGATGGATTATACAACAAAGTATTATCAATTGTGAAATTACTAAGGAACCATAGTTTCTTAATTGACAATATTTAAGAATAAGCCATGTGTATAATAGACTATAAAGTGTTAAATGTTATTCAAGAAAACTACTAAAAATAATTACGTATTTAATTTAGCACTACAACGGAGAATGTCTTGTATTTTCAGTATAATAAAGGAGAAATTAATTGCTTGTGCATGTGATTTGGTACCTTAAATAGATATGCTATGAACACTGGAGGTGCTGGTCAGATTCATGTTATGATTATATTTTTACGTTGCCCTGCAGAAGTTTATTTTATTTGAATTCAGTTTGGAATGCGTCCCATATTGTTTCATAAATCCGGAGCAGAGCTTTGCAAGTGAACTTTCATTTCAAGTTACAAAACAAATAACTTTTGTTTTGTTATTTTTTTTTTATTGCTTGTCATTATTAATGTATATTATTGATAATAGGATTACTTATTATTATGTTTTATTGATAATTTGGGTTATTTTGACCTTCTAGACCGTCTCGAAGCGTATCCAAATGAGGAATACTCTGGTAACAATTGATTGTGTACTAATAGGTCTTATTGTTCTTTTACGAAGGTAAAAAAAATAAATATTTTTCGTTTTATATATTATTAGAGAGATTTATATTTATTTTGTATACTTTATTATCTCAAAGTGAGAATTTTGTTCTTTTTTCAATCAACGAACGTATAACAGAAATAGTTTACTAGATATAAAAGAAAGTTCATTCGTAATAATTATAACCATTAAATTTTAAAAGGTAACCTAAAGTTTATTCTGAATTAAAAGTTATACCTTGATGCAATATTTAATTACCATGTTGCCTGCGTAGTGTGTAATTTAGACTTCATTTTATATAGACTTTTATTAGCGGGTGTGTGTTTTGCACAATTATGACATTTGTTTGATAAAGTTCAGTTTGTGAATATTTTTATGTATAAATTTCGGATGCTGTCATATTCTACTGAGTTGAACGGATTAGCTTTGAGAATGGAGAGAAATCTGATTGTGTTATAATGTTTTTAGGGATAAAAGATTTTGCTTATTTAGTATATGTTTTTCCATGAGTAGAGCCTAGTTTATATTATATGCGTATGATTAAATGATATTTTTTGAAGTGATGTTTTCTTAGAGCCCTGGTGATGAGGAAAAAAGATTCCCCACCAATAGTGTATTTAGAAGTAGATGAATTATTGTTGAAGTATGATTAAATGTTTAGGAAGTTATGTGACGTTTTTCTTATATTCTTGGTGATGAGGAAAGAGGTTCGTCACCAATAGTGTATTTAGAAGTAGATGAATTATTGTAGAAGTGTTCAGTAAGAGTTATCTGCTCCTTATGTAGATTTCCCTTATAACGTATAGTCTGTATAAGCATGAAAATATAGCTCTGTGTTAATTGATATGTGGCCAGATAAATTGTTAGATTAATTCTTGATGTAATATTAGTGTCTTATTTTATTGATGAATTACGACATTGTCTGAAATAAAGTAATTGTATGATATTTTCTTGATGAATGGAGAATTTGTAGAAAAGATTATTTTCTATCATTGTTGCTTGACACACGCACACACACGCGTACATAAATAATATCGCGTATATAAAGTATAGAGTTAATGAAATTAAAATGAGAAATAAATGTTTGAAATACATTACATTCATTTAAATAGAAGTATAAAGTTATTGAGATTAAAACGGCAAATAAATATTTTAAACTACAGTGTATTTGTTTAAATAAAGGTTATAAATCATCAAATCATCAGAATGAATATGATTTTGTTGCTATGCATGAAAGATATTCGTAATTGAAAGTGATTATTTAGTCAATTAGAGAAAGTTGCTTGGTTGAGAGCCAAATATAATTAATTTGATTTATTTTATTAATCAATGGTAATATCCTCACAAAAGTATTTTTGTGTGTGTGTGTTAATAATATAACATGTTGTTTATTTAGTGTCATGTAGATGAAACATGTAAAGCATGTGTTCGAAGTCAGAATATTTAAGTTTGTTGTTAATTTGCTTTGATAATAGGGATAATCCCAAACTGATGCTTAAAGTTTGTTTGGTAATTTAAAAATATGTAGGACAAGTAGTCCAATTGTAAATATGTTAAACTAAATTTATTTTATTGTAATAAATGATTTATTTTATTTGTTTAAAATCTTAAAATTGTGTCTGGAGTTATTATTGTATACATTCGTGATTTCCATTTCCACATCTCCACATTTCATAAACCTACCATAAAATAGATATATTATTTTAGAGTTATAATATTAAATCTGCTGGTGTTTGACAATATTGTTTTTCTTAATCCAAACATTATAAGGAACATTTGCCACTGGATAAACGTATTAGAAAGGTTGCCAAGTTAGTATATTTGTTAGATGATGATATGAAATTAAAATACCCTATTTCTGTTATTATCTTATCATTGAAACACAGTAGAATATTTTAGTCAATTTGTTTCATTACATTTTTATCATACTTTAGAATTATAACTTATGGGCCAATGTAGTTTATTTAATTCAACTGTGCTTGTTAAATTCCCTGAGATCTTGTTTATTTCTTGATTGGCATTAAAGTAGATGTTTAGATTGTGATATGCCAAATCATAGAATTGTTTAGTATTATAATTATAGCAAGCTGATATATGTTATATTTGGATGAAGGAAGAAATTAAGTTTAAAGTATATTTTAATAGACTGTACCGATAAACATGATTCTTTATCATACAATTAATTAATAAAAAGGATTTACATTATATTTGGTGTTTTGTAATATTTCTTCTTTCATTTATTTATCATCATATATCTTATGAACTGCCTATAGCCTCCCACTGAGCTGAGCTGAACATAAATTTAAATATAGAGTCTCAATAATAGTTTTGTATTATATATCTTGATATATTGTTCTATTCATTAATAGAACTGGCGCCTGGGCATTTCGCTCATGTAATCTATATGAGCAGTGTTGGGAGTGTAGGTTATAATATATATATATATCACATCTATACCAAACGTTTCCACTATTTGAAGAGTTTTTAAAATTTTTAGCTGAAGATCTGCTATGTTTGCTTTGGTCAGTTGACTAATTGGCTGATTCAGTTTTCTTATTGACTACTTTAATACTGAGGCCCATTTATTTTAATGGAACTGTCTGGTTTGCTGTAGACTCAGCTATAATTATCTGGCAGAGACTGCCAATCAAAATTGGCATTCTGATTCATTAATAGCTGGACCCTAAGTCTGGGTCTTTTATTTCACTAGTAAAACAACCTTTCAGAGATTCATTAAAGAAATCCTTTAAATCATTGTTCAGCATTTGTTTAATGCTTTCTATGGCAAAATCTCTAGCCTTTTTTTTCTTTGATGAACATAGAGGCTGAAGTTGTATCTCTTTAAAAATTTTTAGAGATTTCATTCAGAAATAAACCATCAGGAGAAATAATATCGTAATAAAATCTAGTTCAGAAGGATATAGAGGGCTCACTGAGGGGATAAAATTTTATACATTGAACAGTCATAATTGCTTATAGAAGTTGTTAACTTTAATTTCTAATTTTTGATTTGCTTTGCCACGAGAAGAAATTGAACTCAATTCATGTACCCTGGCCAATTTTTTGGATTGGCAGTATTAAATTTTCCCAGGTAATCAATTTTTACCATTTGGTTTTTTTTATTTTTCTCCTATACGGATGAAAAAACTTTTTTTTTAATGAGCAACTGGTAATGTTGGGTTTTTTCCCATTTTTTTTTTTTTTTTTTGTGACATGCTAAAAATTTTAAGTCTCAATTTTTCCCCAAAATTAATGGTAAGGATCTAAACAATCCATGAAAATAAGATCATATTATGACTACACTAATTCTGTTGTGTTTATAAATCAAAAATAATATTTCTGATTGTTTAAGAATATCTTTGAGTCTTTTCTTTTATTAAATATTTTATCATCAACATATCCAAGGTTGATGAGATTTTTTCAATCAGTCTTTTAATTTATAGTTTTTTTTTACTCAAACTGGCTTTCATTATTATATATTCAGTAATATAATTAACAACACACTTCTATTATAGCATTATCTACACAAAGCTCAATTAATCAGTAATTACTTATGGTAGTCCAATTTGATACCAATATCCAGATGTTTCTGATTCTTATCTTTATTAAATTATTTATCATCATCAACCATTATCAATCCACTGCAGGATGAAGATCTTTCCAAGTACAATCCATCTCCGATCTTCAACTTCTCTTCTCCACATTACCCTGCATCCTTTCTTATTTCATTCATCCATCTCACATGTGGTTTTACTATTTTATAAATAATAATTCAAATTTACAACACAATATTTATTATTATTTAGCATAAGCATTTTTGATCATTTAACTATTAACAAAATATTATAAAAGAATCTGTAGAAAATTCACCGAGAAGATAGTTTCACCAGTGATTTTATTAAGTCTTTTAATTCTATAACTTCAGCCATAGCTTCTGCAAAATCATTAACTATATACTTCATGATTTATATTTGTCTACAATTATATATTTTATATCATTTATGTAAACTCTATTTATAAATTAGACAAATTGTCCTAAATCTATTGATGACTCCAATTGCATCTAAAAATAAGAAATTCAGCTATCTTTATTGTTGAATGGGTAGTGGGGGGATTGTTTGATGCATCATAAAAATATTCTAGTTTTTCTTTTGAAAAAAATCTTTGATTATAGATACTTCGTTAAACATCCAAAAGGGATATTTAAATTTAAGAACAGTCATAGGAAGTAAATGTATATTTTGAATTATTGGCAAGTTAATCTGCTCAAAGGATTTTTATACATTTTCCATAGAAGCAAATTCTCTTCTGATATCTGGTGGAGGAAGTTAAGAAAATTGTCTTTAAAGCATTTACATCATAATCCCAAATAGATTGAGATCATAATCCCAAATAGATTGAAATAACCTTTCAAAGTGGTTCTTCCTATAAATTAATTTTGATCTAATCTTAGTAAATGAGGAAAGTAAGTTAATCTATAATTCAAAGCTACTTTTAAGTAGCATGGGTAGGATTGTGATTAAGTTTGTATTACAAAAGTTTATGTTCAGACTACAAGTTGATTCCTTATTGTTTAGTTCACTGGATTAGTCTTTGCAAAAGATTTTCATTTTTATATTCTTTTTTTTAATAAAATAAACTTTATTAATTACAAATTATGTACAAGTATTGATAAATGTACTAGGGAACTTTTTTTTATATGACATAAGGAGCACGGTTTATAAAATATAGTTATTATGACGTGTCTGAAGGCATATACAATGATTCAGTTTTAAATTATAATTTATATCATTTTAAAATAAGTAACAACTAAGAAAAATATTGTTCTGCCAAATTTTTCTCATACTATCTCTGGATATATATTTTAAGGCATAAAAATATCTATTATATCACCCTTTATTATTTTTTAGAACGTTATATTTTTTGTTATTAAAAATTACAGAACAGCAACAAAGCCACATGATTCTAATAGTGTGAATAACTATTATGTTCATTATATGGATTAACATTTTTGATGTTCTTCTCAAGAAATTCTTTTTGTTTAATTATTTGCATGTGAAATACAAAGGGTCTTAAAGATGAAAAGTATGGACATGTTTCAAAAATGTGTATCATATCTTTTGGATATCTATTACATAAGATATATGTGTGGTCCAGATTTAATTTAAAACAATTAATGAGGAAAGTTTTGTAGGAATTGTATTGAGTAATAAATTATGTAAAATGTTTAGCCATGATTGAGGAAAACACATATTTTGGAATCTGTTTAAAGTTTTAGCAAATGGGAGAGTTGACTATTTTTTATATTTTTATAGAACTTTTTATTTGAGGAAAGATTTTCTTTTGAAAAGTTAGAGCAATCTTACTAGCATTAAAGAATTTCCTATATTATGTTTTGTAAAGATCGTTGATGACTATATTAAGTAAAGTAGAGAAAGAACTGAAACTGGGAAAATGTTCTGTAAAATTTTCTATTTACTGCAATTATCATGCAAAATCACTTAAAATTTTCTATTGGAGAGTATTTTGCCAAGTAAATCAATAGTTTGCTTGAATTTAATTTTTTTTATAAACTTTTAGAAGAAGATCATTTTTACAACCAGAAAAGGATGGCAGTAAATCTATAAAAGTCACATCCATTTTTAATTTATCTTGAGTGTCTACAATATGAGTTGGTGAAAACAAAACTTGTTCACAAAACTTTTCCCTGCCCAAACCAAGCCTGCTGTATAGATAGATGGATGGCTTTCAACTATTGGCAAAAAAAAATTTTAAATGATTTTTTTTAAAGCTTTGTAGAAACATATAATAATGTTATAGAGTGATTATATTTTGTATAATTATGAGATTTACTTGCTTTTAATACATCTATGGTTTTGCTTTTATGCCAAATTTTTGAATTAGTTTCTGTATAAATAAAGTTACTGAATAGTTATGTCAACCATGCTTTTGTTTTAGTTTCTAAACTTTTTAAAATCTCTGCAAGTATGCTATCTGTTCCCAGGGCCTTTCCTGCTTTAAGGAAATACACGGCACACTCAAGATCATCAATGTCTACCGATATTATCAGATTAATATTTGGTGATACATTATAAAAGAATTGGTCTAATTCTTCTCCAATGGTCCTTTTCCTCATATTAACATATTGGGCTTAGAAATATGACATTTAAGATTGTCAACCTCATTGGTAATAATCTTAAAAGCTTTTATAATTGAGATCAGGTATAATGATTAGTTTTTGTAAAGGTTTGTCTCTCCATGTTCTTCATTTTTTCTTCTGGTATCTTCCAGTGATTTTAGAAGTTTGTCAGAAATTTTTTGGATTATTTGTAAACAAAAATTTTCTATATGTATCACTGCTATCTTTTCTTCCAACCTGAGATAAATTGCTTTTTATATCCATGAGGAGTGAACTCTTTGGCAGCTGTTATTATAAGTTAGTTAAATTTATCTTAACAAAAAAAAATTGAAGAGATTCTATTAATATTTTTTAAGATATCCAGTATATTGACTTCAGTTATCTTTCCTTAAATTTTATTCTGAAACAGAATAATTTTGCAATAATAAGAATGTGAATCCCAAGAGTGTTTAGACTTGATGTATGTTGTCTATGGGAGAAATGATTCCATGTCAGTAGCACATTAGGTAATGGTAAACCATTTTTAATCAAAATAAAACACATCAGGAGATGCACTTGAATAAAATTTACCTTCTGGCTTGATATAAACTAAGTACACAATGATTAAATCCATCCATTCTAAAAGTTGTCAAATTGATTGATCCTTATTATATTAAAATCTTTGTTGTGTGTTTAGGTTTGATTGTCATTTAGATGGCTATCATGACACCTGATTGGCTGTCAGATGGCTATTTTAATGAGTGCAGTGAGTTTCAGAAGTAGCTCAATTTATTTCAAAATACAAAAGTTGTAGAAAGATCTGAAAGAGAAGGCTGGGGTTAGTTTGTATTGGGATGTTTGTAAATATTGCATATGTAAAAATGTATCTATCCAAATTATGATTGCAATATCATTTGAACTATATTCAACAGAGGATATTTGCTTTACAACTTGGTCTGAAACAAAAATAGCATACCGTGTTTTCAATACACTTTATCAATAAGCAATGTAAAGTCAGAAGTTTTTAAAAAATATGCATTATTTAAAAAATGATGTTTCTTGAAGTACAATTACATTAAGGTTGTGCTATGCAATCATTTTATAGAGAACTTATATTTTTTCTTTTGTTATACACTCCCATGTTAACTTGAAGCAATTTTATTGCAATTCCTAGTTAAGAGAAAATCATTCATATGGTTACTTGAGCTGTTCCATTGTTGCTAACATTATGTAATAGTTTTTCATTTTGATAACCTAGGATCCTTATTTCTATGGTTCTAGCATAATTGCTCCTCCATAATATTGTTAGAATTTAGATTAATAATTTATTGTATAACATTTTATTATCTTTAACTAAGAGTTCATCAGATATTTTTTATGTACGGGAGTATATATGCTACTTATAGAGTGGTCACATGAAGGCTATATTTAGCTACTCCTTTATAATAAGTGATGCTTAAGTTAAGAAAGAAAATTATTCTTGCTTATAATATTCTACTAAGTTAAAGAATTTAGTGTTGTTATGTTGATATGTATTTAGTACACAATTTGAAGGTTATGGTGCTAATATCTATGTATAATGAGAGAAGACGATCTGGAATTGTTGTGATATAATGGATTGAGTTGAGGGATATGTTGATAAAAATGTTAAAATGTGCGACCCTATTATTTTTAATTAGTTAATATTAAATGAGGATGCTTTGTCACAGTATATTTATTTGTAGATTCAAGAATCATATAAACTTTTCATAAGTAAAATGGAATGCTGTAATACTTCTATTTGCTTACAACTAATCTATAGTCTGTTAAGCGTTGGTGGTCAAGAGGTCAGCACAGCTGCCTTATAAGCAGTTGTCTCGGGTTAGTGGGTTCGCTTCCCGGCCGATGCTATGACACATGGGAAAAAAATCTATAGTCTATTGAATCAAATGTCAATTTAAAATCAAAGCAGCACTTAAAATATTCTATTTATTATTCATTGTCTAATTTAAATTATCCTACATATAAAAATATGTTTGGGCCGACAACTTTTTCTAAGGCCAGTTTGTGTATCTGGAGTTCTTTTTTAAAGTAAAAAAAGATGACAAAGTTAAAACTATAAAGATCTTCATTAAAATAAAAGTGCATATGAATTTCTAAAGTATGTTCTATAAAGAAGAAAGGACAATACTATAACACTATAGCAATCTTAAGAAAAATAAAAGCTCTTTTCAACTGATTTCTTTCGTCAGAAAAATCTCTGTTATAAGTAGACTTTCTAATAAATGAGAAGGAATTAATGATAATCAAAGATAAATAAGCTATTTCTTATCCGCATCGTAAACTTTTATCTGATGGTTTTTTTGCATTAAACTTTTTATATTTCTTGAAAAATTATGTTGCAGATAAGAAGTAATTTTCTTGTTTTGTTTTTTTTTTGATAATCTCTCCTGAGTCATTTTCTAAAAACAACTACTCACAATTGGAACTTCTTCAACTGATAAATTACTTGAAAGGTCTTTGCAATAATAGTTATGCAAGCTTGAGTAATCAATATATGCCAAATAGTAGCAAAATAATATTTACATTCCCAGACCAATTTCTGTGTTTTTGCCTTCATCAATGAGCTCTTAGGATTGAAGTTGAAAATAATCTGTCTCTAGCAATCTCTTTTTTATTACTTTACACTACTAACCTGTCAATCTGCAAGTATAAAAATACTCCTAAGATTTTAAACTTAAAAAAACTTGCTTGTATAATTAACAGATATTCTTAGTAACTATTTATTTTGGTGACATCAACTTTATTTGTATTTGTATCATCTAAATACAACTAAAATACATTTATCACAAACCTTCAGGAAAATGCCAACTTTATGTAACTGTATGAAAAAGTCAGATATCAGTCTGAAGATATGAATATTATAACATTACCAACTGATGTCCAATGAATGCTCTGTAATAAAGGGAAAAGAACAAATTCTATTGTTAAGAGTAAACTAAGAGTTTCATGTGATGATGCTTTAGTATCATTTAAAACAGTTTTTTTTTTTTTGGGGGGGGGGGGTTCTCCGTTTTTATTTTCAATATTTTTGAAAATAGAATTACATTTGTAGGAACTTCAAAAATTTCTCCTCATTTTTCTTTAAAAGATTTTATAGTTATATTTAAGGCTTCTTTTATATATTTTTTTTTATTTTAGATTTTGTTTTCTTTTTTTGTTGTTGTTGTTTTGAAATTATCACTGTAAATTTTGACTTTCCTGGGTATTTTATTGGGCTTAATTGAAGATAAGTATAATAAAAACATTTTACCTCTATATACTATTCATCTAATTTATTATTAATTATCATCTTAAACCCAAAATTAATTAACAATGTCATTTTCAGGTGTTGAGAATGGATCCTTCATCAAAGTCAGGAATCTCTCAGCCAATATGCCCAAGAAAAATCTGTTAGCCATCTTACTTTTCCTTTCCATTTTCCCACCCTAATGTTTTCCTATATTCTCTATCCTGCTTTATCCCATTTCCACAGCAACATCTTTATCCACTCCATGATCTTTGTATCTATATTCCTCCTTATCTTTTTCCAACCCCAGCATAATGACCAAAAACCTTTCTGTATCATCACTTGGTCTATATTTATTCTTCCACAACTTCATTATTTATACCCTTTCTGTTTGTAAGCTTTTACATTCCATTAACAAATGCCTAATATTTTTGTGCCTTTTTTACATGGCCTGCAGACTAAATCCCTCACATTTCTCCATTGATACATATATTCCCTTGTTGTTAACTATCCCATTTGAGCTTTAAGCAATAAACTACTTTCTTTGCATAAATTAATTCACATCCAATATTCTGTTTACTTTGACATATATATATAAGCTCTTTTTCCTCTCGATACTATTTCTCCATTCCTTATTTTTTATTAACATATTTATAATTCTATCTCAGTCTTTGTCACTATAACACTGAACAATCTTTCTAACACAATCATCCCACTCTCTACACAAGTATACTGATACAAACTCTATCCAAATCTTCATTATACTGTATTACTTTTCTCACCCATCTTGTTGCCTGTCCTTTATCATAACCCAATTAAATACTATTTTGGCTATTCTTTTACTATCCATAAATTGTAATCTACTGAACATTTTCATTTTGCTTTTTGCATCTTTCATATAAACCCTTAACCATACCATTTCTTCTTGAATTATCTTCTTTGCCATTCACACATCTGCATCTAATGCATGTCTTTCTACTTCTCTTTGTACTTTTTCTAAGTAATCTAACACTTCTTTACTAATACATAATGCATCATTACCATAAGTTAACCCTGCTACTGCCACTCCCATACAATTCTTGCTACATCATATTTATTGTATGAACATACTTCTTTGTCAGTCCCTTTCTGTTCTTTGCTTCATTTATCATTTTTTTCTCCCATTCATCCAAGCAATTTCTCTAATTACTTAAGATGATTCCCAAATATTTTTGTGAATCTATTCACTACATTTAATTTTGCATTTTCCAATAAAAATTCTTTCACTTTTACTAGCATTTATCATTATTTTTTATTTTTCTTCACTAAATTTAATCCCCATCTCTTTACCCATCCTTGTGCACCTCTTCAGCATAACTTTTGTATCTTCCCTACTTTCTATGCACAAAACGATATCAGCAAATAAGAGACCTGATAATATGTACACTCCCTTGCCATATATTAATACTATCTCTACCCCTCTTCCTAGTAGTCTTTCTATTGCTCTCTCTATTTCTCTCAAATATAACAAAAACAAAATAAGTGACATTTTAACTCTGACTGATTCTATATTTTCTAATTGATAGTATAGTAATTGTTTTCATGCAAAAATCCATTAAAGCTTATCCAATCAAAAACCTCCTTGCATTCCTCCCACTATATTATTTTCTTCCATTTGTTTTGCTATACTTCCAGTCACCATGTATGTGAAAACTTTATATAACCCTGATGTTACTGATATTGATTTATAATTGTTTAACTTTCTATGGTCCTTATCCTTTCCTTTAAACAGTAGCCTTATTCTTGTATTATTCCAACTATTTAGAAATTTTCTCTTCTGTGCCACCTTATTAAAACACAACAATAGATTTAATTTTGTCCTATTCCCTAAATTCATCACCATCTCTGCTGCTCATTCATTTAAACCTCTTGCCTTTACACTTTTCAATTTCTTCCCTGCCTCATTCAATTCATTTTCTTTAAAACTAATATTTCCATTACTATGTCTTTTTCTGTTTATCATCACTCTGTCCTTCACATCTAAAATCTTTTCTATATCCATTACATACTTATTTAAGATTACCTCTAAACCTACAATTTTTTCCTCATCATTTAGTAATACTATTTCTCTTTCCCCTATATTCCTCTTTTTAATATATTTCCAAATTTTTTACTCCCATCTCTTCCACTTTTATTAATATCTTCCAGTAATTTACTATTTAATTTTATTCTCTCTATATATAATTAATATTTTAGTCAACTTCTTTTTAAAAACAGTTTTCTCATTTAATATTAACATCTTTTTCATTTTTTTTTGTTTTTAATAGCACATTTATATTCTCTATATGCTTTTCCCCTTTCTTTTACACTTTTACTAACTCTCACTTTCTATTACTTTTATTCCTTTGAATATTCTCACCTAAAACCTTATTTGCTGCTTTTTCTACTTTACCATACCTGTCTTTATATTCATTACCAGAAAACTCTTCCATGATTTCTTCTACTTTTATTTTATATTCTTTTAACTTATTTTTATCATTCATTCTCTATCAACATCTTTCATTATTCTTTCTACTTTTATTATTATTATTTTCCATCACATTACTAACCATTTATATTATAAAGAAATTATGATCACTACTACATACTCTCTCTTCCTTATCAAACACTTTAATTTCCATACTTTAATTATTCCCTCTTTCTCTACTAATACATAATCTATTGTGTGAAATATATTATTTCTAGACAATGTGTATCACTCTCATAAATATTTGATAAATTTCCAATGCTCAAATTCATTCTCTGTCAAAAAATTTTCAAAAGCTGTCCTTTCTTGTTTCCAAATCATCAATTACTTCAATATGCCTATTCATATGTACTATAACTATTGTTTTCTTCATCTTTTTTTAAACTTTGTGTATCCTTAAATAAGCATTCATATATGCTACTGTTTCACTCCAATATAGTTTGACTATCTCTAGTGCTTATATACAGTATAGCCCCCTTACATTCTTTCTTCTTAATCTTATCTAAAACCACTTTGCAATATTTAAAATTTTTTTTACATAACTCCTATACCACCACCCTTTTTTCTTTTTCTTTTCTATTTATACCTTGTCATATCAAAACTTCCCATGTATGTTCTCTTTTTCTTAGCTGTGTTTCCACTATGGCTAATACTTCAAGCTCTTCACCTTTAACTGCTTTGTTTAATTCTAACCACTTTTCTAGCTTTCTACCACCTTGCATATTCAAATATCCAATTTTAACAATTTCTTCCTTTTTTACTACTCTTTTATAAATTATTTTGACTCTTTCTTTTCTATTACATTTGTAATTGGCTTGTTTGTCATTAGTTTTACAGACCCATTCCCTTTATTAATTTCTTCTTCTTTTCTTCTCCCACATGCTTGATCAATATTTTAATTATGACAATATAAAAAAACAACGGATAATCAAAAATTAATTTCATATATATATATATATTATTACACTCAATTTATCAGAAATATATATATATATATATAAAATGTCCGTTAATTAAAAACTACTGTGATAATATATATATATAATGTCCGTTAATTAAAAACTACTGTGATAATAATAAAAAGAATAGATGTAACAAATTAACTATTATATACAATCTTTCAATCCACAGAAGTACTTTTGGTTCATTTCTTAATTCTCCTAAACTGCTGTTATATACAAAAAATCATGAGATTTGATTTGATGATGTTTGCTTTCATTATATTTTTTGAATTTAATGGCAGTTGAGTAGGATTAAGGAATTAACTGAAAGTACTTCTATAGATTGAAATTCTGTTTATAATAGCGAATTACCTTACATTTTAACATAAACTCCAATTGAAGGATTGGTGATGAGCTTACTAAAGGGCTTTATGAGTTTATGAGTCTATTCATGATATGTTAGTCAATCCAGTAACATTTCCTGCTCATTATAATTTATTCAGACATATAAATCTACCAGATCTATATTATATATCTATATATAAATTGTGAATATTGTTTATGGTGTATAAGCTCACTGAGTAATTTTCACTTGTTTTAAGTTGGTAAAGTTAACCAAGATTCTTTAAGGTGCCTGTACTCGACTTTTTGAAAGAAGAACTAGCAACCCCAGTTCCATCCTTCATTTATTAGGTGACAATGATATCATTAGACATTGAGTAGTAGCTAGATGATCATTATACTTTTTTTTCATATGTCAAATGCATTGACCAGGAAGCAAACATGGGTCAGTTGCTTGGAAGGCAGCTATGCTAACCACTAGGCCACTAACACTTGACGTGATCATTATACTTAACTATGATATTGCACAATTTAACTAACTTTTAATCCCTTATTGAATTGAAAAACTTGCAAGAAGGGGAACTGAAACAAAGGTTATAATGTTAAACTCAGTAATAATTTATTTCAAGTAGTACTATCAATATTAATACATCAGTATTCACCCCCATTTAATAATGAACTTTACCAAAATTTCTAAATACAAATAAAATATCATGATAAGGCATTTAATATCATGGTTTTTTAATAATTTTTATTATCTTCCATTTCTCAATACTTTAAACTAAATTACAATTATTAATTTCTTCTTCTTTTCTCCTCCCACATGCTTGATCAATATTTTAATTATGAGCATATAAAAAAACAACTGATAATCAAAAATAAATTTCATACATATATATTATTGCACTCGATTCATCTGAAATACACAAATATATAATTCACTGTAAAGCAAAATAATGCAATAAAATGGTAGTAATCATTATTAAATAAATATTACTTTATAATTTCATACATATTATTCTATCACCTGTGATGTATGTTATATCAAAGTAGTCTGAGTTCCTTCATTAGAGTAAGCCCTTATGTCTGGGTTTTTTTCCATATGTCATAGCATCGGCCGGGAGGCAAACCCACAAAAACCGTCTGCAACCAACTACTTTCTTGCAAGGAAGCTGCGCTGTTTTCTGTCACAAATTTCTTCATTTTTCAATATATTTTTAGTTTCTGACAATCCTAGGACAGTTTTTTCATTCATACTTTACCAACCAATTGATCCAATTAATATTTCAAGCTGGTTTTTAAAATGTACACTTTTTCCTTATGTACAATTGTTTTTTTCTTCATTTCTTGAGTTGATCATGAATAGTAAATTTTATCTTTCACCGCTCTTCAAGTTAAGGTGACCAGCACCGGTATCCTTTATTCTTTTGCTATCATTTTCGTTCAGGTTAAATATATTCATTAGGTCGAATTTTGGAGGGAGTTGGCAACAGGCATACCAATCTCTGGGCAGAAAAAAAATGCATCTTCAATGTCAATGAGCATCAATTCATTTTCTTTTCTTACTAAGGCTGGATTATATAATCATTTTCTCTTAGGGAGCTTCTTGCTAATGTGCAGATAAATGTGTGGATGGTAAACTATACACTCATATCAAGGAAGCACAAACTACTAACATATTTGCTTTATAGTTTTTCTATATGATATAGCAAGTATTCTCCCACTGGCGAATATATAAATCGATATATTTAACTAAGTGGCAGTTAAACATACTTTGTTCAACAAAACTTTATGATATAGTAATTTGCTATAAGTCCCTAGGTTTATTTTGTTAGACAGATACATTCTAATTTAAATCAATTATTCCAGCCAATTCATTGTTATTATTTTTTTAAAAATACTTTTCAAAAAATATACCTTCCTTAATCTCAAACTAACTACCTCAAAAATCTTTTAATTAATTGATCTTTAATTATATGATCCCTACCTTGTGTGAGAGTGGTGTAAATGAAAATTACACTACAAAAATATTTTTAAAACTTTAAATTTATTTTGAAAACAACTCATATTTAATTTTAAATAGAAATTATTTCACTCTCTGATGCCTACTATATATATATATTATAACGATCAATGGAGTGAAGATCGAATCTAACCGCAAACTACGATATCTGCTCTACAAGGCGCCATCTAGGCATTTAAACCTAGAAAAATTTATAGAGTAGGCAGATACGCGCTGTTAAGATTCCACTTTATTTAAATATTCCGATTGTTAGCCCAAGTCACTAGCTCAGCGGAGATGCAGAGATAAAAATCTATATCTTAATTTATATCTTAAATATCAATAAATAAAAGCCACTGCCAGAAATTAACACATAAAAATATTTATTTACGCACATATAAAATAACATTTAAATTTTGAGGAATAAATTCAACATTTTAGATTTTTCTATTAATCTTTTAATTTTACATTTAACTAAGTTTCAATGAGTTTAATATTTTATTTAAATAGTCAAGTATGAATAGACTATATAGATCTGCATTTGAAAAGAAAATATTCTTCCCTGATTTAACCTTAGGCAACAAATTTCGCAACCAAACTGGCGCCAATCCATCTGATACATTCATTTATTCAATG
This sequence comes from Epiperipatus broadwayi, assembly GCA_028023455.1. NCBI lineage: Eukaryota > Metazoa > Onychophora > Udeonychophora > Euonychophora > Peripatidae > Epiperipatus > Epiperipatus broadwayi. The sequence goes on from JAQFVV010006207.1 coordinate 16,038,964, forward strand.
TAGCATGATACGACAACACAAAATACTATACTGTCAGGAAAGTACATCTGATCAGTAAGTAGATTAGAGAAGACATGGTCTCTCCACCAACAGGAATGTGACATCTGTTGGCGAGTAGAACAATAAACAAAAAACTCCATAGGAATGGACTGCGGTCTTCTGCCGACTTACAAACCCATCCATAGGCAAACAGATGGTGTGTGGTGTATATATGCAATCCTGCCCGAAGCGGATCTCATACTACATCTACTATTACACAAATATATCCAATCCATTGAACCAATTCAACTACAAAATCAATAACCTAACATTACCCTTCCTTAATATAACTTTACAAAACTATATAGCCATTCACGCCCGACTTAAATTTAACATTTAGATACGTTCGCACAAATGAATTTTATAAAATTTGTTTTAAAATGTTGAGTATAGATCAGCTGCACAGATTCCACAGTCAAAAACATTCCAAATTAAACACAACCAATCAAAATACAAAGTCATTGATAAGCGTCACTTGCATAGGGAATATACAAATCCCATTAGCATTCACCGTAAGATGCCGCAGTGATATCGTTGACCCATATATTCTAATCGAATGTGAAAACCAAAACATAATCAACCGCTAAAGAATCTATGCAACGTCTATACCCAACCTAAATTTCATCATTTAAAATTTAAACAACAAATAATTTATACAATAAGAGAAAAAAAAAATGGAAATGATTTTTATCAATCGGAAAACATATAAAATTAAACATTATTAATTTGATTTAAAAACTTACAAAAGTCAGATAAGAGTCCGTTTTAACATTTAAGTTGGCTTGTTTATCAATTTATAAAACTTGACGAAAGTTCTTAATTGATTTTAATAATTGTTCATTTCATATAGCTTATGGTAGAAGAGTCCAGGTTCCTGTTTTTAATTCCCGTGACGCCTCCATTGGAAGATAATGTTCTGGAGATGGCAATAGCTGGTTCAAGGTATCACAGTCTTTTCCTTTTTCTTTTTTAAATAGAGAATGTGGTATGTGCCTCCTACCACAACTTTCAAACACACCACTGGAACTCAATATTTCTCTCTTTATAGTAAATCTCCAGATTGAATGAACAAAGACGTCACTAATCCAAATTTTCGTTCGGGTCCGGGCTGAGGCTTGGTGCTTCCATTGGTCAAGCTAAAATCTCTTTATTCTCTTATCTAATTTACTCTCTGACTTTTTAATTAGACAGCTTTTGGATAATTAATAAACAATCATTTCCATTTACAGATTACAGGAATTAATTAACCTGTTTTTATTTTTACTTACGTTATTTCTTTTTTTTAAACTATTTTTATATTTAAATCTTTTTTTTATAAAAAAAAATACATTCAAATACCTTTTTTTATTTATTAAAAAAAAATATTTTTAAAGTTTAGCATCTGTGCGAATATATATGTTTAACAAACATTTTAATTTTAGCGTTTAGTTTTTTACTTTTATTTGCGAACTTTTAAGTTTTTATTTTAAATTAATGTAATGACATATTTATATATCGTTACAATATATAATTTTAATGCACAAATCAGAAGAGCTTCTTAAAATTAAATCCCAATTTATTATGAAACTTAACGTAAATTATAAATACATAATAATTAATGCCCCAGCGCTTTCGAGAGAACTTAGCTCTCATAATCATGGGGAATAAAGAGTAAGTATAACCAGGTTGCTATATGCAAATACATGGACGATAAAGCTATAAATAGGAAAGATGCCCGTTATAAAATATCTGAGAAATGGATTAATTACATTTACATGTATGGTCCAATTAATTTACATGTATTTGCATATAGCAACCTGGTTATGCTTATTCTTTATTCCCCATGAATATGATAGCTAAGTTCTTGTGAAAGCGCTCGGGGCTCTAATTATTATGTAATTATAATTTACGTTAAGTTTTATAATATTAATAAGTCATTAAGCTAATACACATGCGTTTTGCGGATTTTAAACTATAAATATATACTCTCACTTTCCAAACACAAGACAAAGTCTTTGTGAAAAGATAGAATGAATCCATCTATCCTTTCAACCCAAACGTTTATGTATGGGCAAATCTTAAGCATTTGGAAATGAGTGGTGAACATATAAAATAAATATCTTAAGTTTTATAATAAATTGGGATTTAACTTTAAGAAGCTCTGCTGTTATGTGTTGATTTGTGCATTAAAATTATATTTAATTTTACTAACTTGATAATTTTCTGTTTAATATTTAATTTTAGTAATCCTGAATTTTTTTCTTTCACAATAAAAAATTTTTAATCCATTTAATTTCTCTTGAAAATAATTACAATACATTTTTTTAATAAAGAGATATAAAAATACCTAGAAGAAAGTGTATTAACACATCCTATTATAATGACTAAATTCAATTGATCCTTTTTTCTGCCTCTACCTATAAACACTATTAGAAATGTCTTTAAAATTTTAATTATTTATTAAAGGCTGTAATATATTAAATAAAGCCAATTTTACTGTATCTGAAATAATATAAAAATTGACTAAGCTCCATCTAGCTGTAAATGACTACATAAGTCCACAATTTTATAAAGAAATGGAGTAGTCTATTTAATTCTCAAATGTTAAATGATATTGATTATTGGTGTTGAAATTTGGAAACAAATGTATTATTTAAGCCAGATGTTAATGTGGCAATGTTAATTATGAAATTATAATTAATTATTCAAAGGATGGAAATTGTATCTTACCTTTAATAACATTTATGTTGATAAATAGTTTAGAAATCAAATAAGTATAAACATTAAATAAAGCACAATGTTACCATATCTGAAATATAATAGGAGTTGATTAATCTCTTTCTATCTGTGGATAAGACCATGTTGAAATTTGAAACTGAATGTATAAGAATTTTTTTAACATACAAAATTATATATATATAAATTTCTAGATGTTAATTATATAATTGAACTTCTAACATTTTTAATACAAATAAAAAAATATTGTAATATTTTATTATACAACTTAATAGCAGATACCAAATGCAGATAATTCAGGTTTATGCCTCATCAAGTTCTCATAGTGATGAAGTAGTAGAAGATTTTTATATGGATGTACAAAAGGCTTTTGATCAGAGTAAACAACATTTTAAAATTGTTATGGGAGACTTTAATGCTAGAATTGGTAAACAAATGAAAGATGAAAGTGCTGCAGATAATTTTGGTTATGGTAATAGAAAGGAGAGAGGACATAGACTTGTGGAGTTTGCAGACAAAGAAAAACTTTCTATTATGACTTCTTTTTTTGAGAAAAAGTTAAAAGGAAATGGACATGGAAGCATCCAAATGAAGGTACAGCAGAATTGGATTATATTTTGACTAACAGAAAATACATATTTCAAGATTGTAATGTTCTTAATAAATTTAACACAGGAAGTGATCATCGATTAGTAAGATGTAAGATACATCTTAATGCAAAACTAAAGAGACAAAAATTATTAAGAAAAACAATATATACAGTTGATATTCCTAATCTTCAGAAACATTCTAATAAATTTAAATTAGAACTTACAAATCGGTTTCAGGTATTAGTAGACTTTGAACATGATTCAGATTTGAATGAAATTAATATGAAAATAACTGATATACTATTAACAACTGCAACAAAGATAGCTGGTAGAAAAAAGGCAGCAATTGACCAATAAAATTTCTACTGAGACTAGAGAATTTATGAAGATATACAAAAATGATGCATTAAAAAGGACTGAATATCTCAAATTTTGTAAAATGGTGTGGAAAACAGTTGAAAATTGTATAAGAAAGTATAACTGTGAACCAGCAAGGAAAGCTGTTGAAGAGAATAAAAGTCTCGAGAGTGTAAAACAACATTTTGGTATTGGTATGAAATTTATATCTGCAATAAAAAAAAAGATGGAATTATTACTAAAAAGAAAGATGACATCATGAAATATGTAGAAGATTTTTATCAAGAATTATATAGTAATAAAGAACAAGTACCTCCAATATCTATTATATCTTCCAAATTGCCCAGAATTTTGAATGAAGAAGTGAGACATGCAATTAAATGTATGAAGAAAGGAAAGGCTCCAGGTAATGATGGAATTATAATTGATTTATTAAAAGAAGCAAGTGAAGTTATAGAAATTTTTTTAGCATGGTAAAGATGTACCAGATGATTGGAAGAATGCAGTATTAATATTAATATTTTAAAAAGGTGATAAAGAAGATATTAGAAATTACAGACCTATCAGCCTTTTACCAGTTTTATACAAAATTTTTATCAAGATAATTACAACTCATCTACAGAGAACATTGAATTTCCACCAACCAAGCGAAAAAGCTGGATTTAAAAGTGGTTTTAGTACAGTAGAGCATATCCAGGTATTGAGAGAAGTTATAGAAAGGACAAATGAATATGAGTTTGCCATTATGTTTTGGACTTCTAGATTATGAAAAGACATTTGTTTCTATAAACATTTCTTTAGTGATTAAAGCATTGGATCATCAAGGTATAGAGCCAGGATATTGTCATATTTTAAAAAATATTTATAAAAATGCAACAGCAACAATTAGATTACATAATGATACTGGGAAAATCAACATTGAGATGGGTGTAAGGCAGGGTGACTCTATATCTCCAAAACTTTTTACAGCAGTGCTGCAAGAAGTATTTTGTGGATTAAAATGGGAACCTAAAGGAATGAAAGTAAATGGAAATTATTCAAGTCATTTAGATTTTGCAGATGATGTAATTGTTTTTGCAAATAATGCTTTAGAGCTACAGGAAATGTTGCAGGAGTTATCAGATGAAAGTAGAACTGAAGATAAATGTTAAAAAGACTAAAGTAATGTTTAATAAATTTTCTCAAAATATGAAAATAATGATTGATTATGATGAGTTAGAACAAGTTAACAGTTACAAATTCCTTGGTTAGGTTATTAATTCAAATGAAAACATAATGAATGAAATTAATCATAGAATTAAACTTGGTTGGAGTGCTTTTGGTAGAAATAACTTAATACTAAAAGTAAATATGCCTATGTGTTTGAAAAGGAAGGTTTTTAATAAATGTGTTTTATCAGTTCTTACTTATGGATCTGAGACTTTCACACTTAATAGAAGAGTAATGCAGAGATTTCAGCCCACTCAAAGAAGTATGGAGAGATGCATGTTGTGAGTAACAAAAAGAGATCAAAAATGCAATATATAGGTAAGATAACAAACAGGTGTTACTGACCTCATTGAAAAAATTAAAAGACTGAAATCGAGGTGAACTGAACATATTTCTAGAAGAGATGATAATAGATGGACAATTGAAATCTTAAACTGGATTCTAAAGATTGTAAAAGACCCAGAAAGAAACCATATGTGAGATGGATTGATGAAATAAGAAAGTGTGCAGGGGTGATGTGGAGAAGCTAAAGATCAGAGATGAATAGAACTTGGAGAGATCTTCATCCTGCAGTGGATTGATAATGGTTGATGATGATAATATATAAAATGGAAATAAGCAAAACAATTTAACCTACTAAATCAAATATTTGTACTTAGATCAGTAAAATACTTGATCTAATAAATTACAGTTAAATATATAATTAAAATTCTAATACTTTTGTACATTTGTGCTTACGAAATAAATATTATTTTTCATATAGAATAGAAAATATTGTAATATTTTAATATATATATATATATTGTAACGGGCACATACGTACGTTACATTATTTTTTATTAGTAAACATAAAAAAAAAAGTTCGCCAATAAAAATTTCTTTTTTTATGAATTAAAAACTGAGAATTAAAAAATCATCTTAAACTCGCATATATATAAAATCGCACAGATAAATAATTATTAAAATAAAACTTTATTAAAAAAAGAGTAGTTTAAAACTAAATTTTCAGAAAAGATTTAGAGATAAAAATATATGTGTAAGTTTGAAAACAAATTAATTAATCTTTTGTAAAATGGAAATGATTATTTTAATTAGTAAACTAACCTTTGGGCATTTAAATGTATAAGCATCAGTCAGATAGGAAAACAATAGAAACTTTTAGCAAATGAAAGAAATCCATTGGGAAATCGGACCTCAATGAAAAGGTTTTCACCATCATGACGTAATGTTGAGTTAATCCACAAAATTATTATTAAAAAAAGGTTTGAAAATAAAAGAATTAATTAGTTATTACAATGTGACTATATGTGTTAGTGTGGAGTTGAAAGAGAAGGGATTGAAAAGACGCACTCTTCAATTCCTTCAGTTTTGTTAAAAAAAAGAAATGACATCGTTTTTTTTTCTACATTAAGGACCAACTAAATTAAAAGACCTCCGGATAAATAAATAAAAAACAATGGCTAACTCAACCAATTTTTTTAGGATGGCATGGGAATTCATGTTCGAATGGCAAGCAACAGATAAAGATGAACTGTTTTTAAACTGTAAGAACTTTATAATTACTGAACATTAAATTAAAAACTTTCCGTATTTAAAATAATTAAGAAATAGAATCCTATCTGACCAACGTTATTTATTAATTAGTTATAATTTTATTTAATGTATTTCTATTGTAAAATCATTTCCATTTATTTATTTATTTGTTCTTTAAGTTTTATTATGATTTCTGTTTTTCATTAAACTAGTTATATAAATATTAAACTTAAGTTGGGCATGAATGGCTATAGAGATTTGTAAAGTTATATTAGGGGAGGTAATCTTAGGTTATTCATTTCATAGTTGAATTAGGTCAAGGGATTGGATATATTGGTGTAATTAGTAGATATAGTACGAGATTCGCTATGGGCAGAATCACTGTTATATGCCGCACACTTCCGTTTTGCCTATGGAAGGGATTATAAGACTTAGAACGCTGTTCCTTTCAATGGAGTTTTTTTTATTGCTCTTCTTGTCTGATAGATGTAATATTCCTATCTGACGAGAAGCAGTTTCTTCTCTTAATCTAATTGTGCTGACGTATTCGTATTACATTGAACACATCGATATATCTGATGGATTGAAGTTTGGTTTGACTGCGAACCTTTGGCCTAAGGTTAAACAAGGATTGAATATTTTCTTTTCAAATGCAAATCTGTGTAGTCTATTCATACTAGACACTCTAAATAAAGATGCATTAAATTTAAGTTGGGTATAGATGCTTGCATGGGTTCTTTACCGGTTGATTATGTTTTTGCTTTTCATATTCAATCAAAATATATATAGACATTCGGTAAATACTGGTACCTTACGGTGAGTATCTAAAATGTATTTATTCGGATGTCTTTTAAGTTATTGGTGTTAATGCAAGCATCTTATGATGAATGCTATTGGGTTACTTATAAATTTTCCTCTGCAATTGACGGTATCAATGATTTTGTATTTTGATCGTTTATGTTTATTTGAAATGTTTTTGACCGTGGAATCTATGTAACCGATCTATACTCAACATTTTTAAACAAATCTGTGTGAACTAATAATAGTATAAAATTTAAAATGTAAATTAAAAATCTAAAATAAAAGTTAAAAATAAAGTTAAATGTTAAAATAAACATATTAAAATAAAAATGTTAAATGTTATATATATATGTGCGTAAATAAATTTTTGTATGTTAATTACTGGCAATGGCTTATTTTATTTATTTTTTAATATTGAAATATAATTAGATAAGATATATTATTAAATCTATGCTACTCCCTGAGCTAGTGACTTGGGCTAATGACCGGAATCAAAATTTAAAAAAAAAAAAAATTTTTTTTTGACTCATGTATCTGCCTACTTTATAAATTTTTCTAGGTTCAAATGCCTAGATGGTGCCCTGTAGTGCAGATTACGTTAAGGCACTTTCTCTGGATGGTTACAACTGGCCACCCAACTTGGGCTGATCTATTAATAAAAACCACGTATACCCTGAGTAAATTTCTTTTTTCAAAATGAAATATTTTTATCTGTTTACATAAGTCGTATACTTTAAATCTTACAAAAGCACTTCCAGAAAAAAATTACACGAAAAAGTATAAATAATTTTAAACTGTATTTCGTTAAAAAGAAAGTCAAAAGGTTGCAATTAATATGTTTTTTTTTTGTTAATATATATTATGCTTTAATGTGTATAGGTCCGCACAACCACGTAAGTTTATGATTGAAATGTGGTGCCTTACAATGAGTACCTTTGGGAATTATGTCAGTGTAACCCTATGTATGCATTTCAATCAGTCATAAATAAGTTGGTGGTATATATAATTGTGCTGCAAATATACATGTATAAATCCATTATCTTTCAAAACATATTTAGTTCAATGCAACCTTCTTAAATAAATAATTTAAATAATTCGTTTGTCATGCCATGTGTAAAAATAAAATGTATAAAAAAATAGAACGCTTGGGGGGGAGGAGACATAGACATAAATGGTCCTTAGGAAAGCGATGCTCAACATTTTTTTTTGTATATAGTCTTTATACTAATCGAATGTTTTGTAAATTTTGTTAATCGTGTACCATAATTACTAACCCTAAGTAAAAAAAAATTTTTTAAGCAAGTTTACTGATATGTAATGGGCACATACGTACGTTACATTATTTTTTATTAGTAAACATAAAAAAAAAAAGTTCGCCAATAAAAATTTCTTTTTTTATGAATTAAAAACTGAGAATTAAAAAATCATCTTAAACTCGCATATATATAAAATCGCACAGATAAATAATTATTAAAGTAAAACTTTATTAAAAAAAGAGTAGTTTAAAACTAAATTTTCAGAAAAGATTTAGAGATAAAAATATATGTGTAAGTTTGAAAACAAATTAATTAATCTTTTGTAAAATGGAAATGATTATTTTAATTAGTAAACTAGCCTTTGGGCATTTAAATGTATAAGCATCGGTCAGATAGGAAAACAATAGAAACTTTTAGCAAATGAAAGAAATCCATCGGGAAATCGGACCTCAATGAAAAGGTTTTCACCATCATGACGTAATGTTGAGTTAATCCACAAAATTATTATAAAAGGAAAGGTTTGAAAATAAAAGAATTAATTAGTTATTACGATGTGACTATATGTGTTAGTGTGGAGTTGAAGGAGAAGGGATTGAAAAGATGCCCTCTTCAATCCCTTCAGTTTTGTTAAAAAAAAAGAGAAATGACATCTTTTTTTTTTCTACATTAAGGACCAACTAAACTAAAAGACCTCCGGATAAATAAATAAAAAACAATGGCTAACTCAACCAATCTTTTTAGGATGGCATGGGAATTCATGTTCGAATGGCAAGCAACAGATAAAGATGAACTGTTTTTAAACCGTAAGAACTTTATAATTACTGAACATTAAATTAAAAACTTTCCGTATTTAAAATAATTAAAAAATAGAATCCTATCTGACCAATGTTATTTATTAATTAGTTATAATTTTATTTAATGTATTTCTTTTGTAAAATCATTTCCATTTATTTATTTATTTGTTCTTTAAGTTTTATTATGATTTCTGTTTTTCATTAAACTAGTTATATAAATATTAAACTTAAGTCGGGCATGAATGGCTATATAGATTTGTAAAGTTATATTAGGGGAGGGTAATCTTATGTTATTCATTTCGTAGTTGAATTAGGTCAATGGATTGGATATATTGGTGTAATTAGTAGATGTAGTATGAGATTCACTATGAGCAGAATCGCTGTTATAAGCCGCACACTTCCATTTTGCCTATGGAAGGGATTATAAGACGTAGAACGCTGTTCCTTTCTATGGAGTTTTTTTATTTATTGCTCTTCTTGTCTGTTAGATGTAATATTCCTATCTGACGAGAAGCAGTTTCTTCTCTTAACCTAATTGTGCTGCCGTATTCATATTACATTGAACACATCGATATATCTGATGGATTGAAGTTTGGTTTGACTGCGAACCTTTGGCCTAAGGTTAAACAAGGATTGAATATTTTCTTTTCAATGCAAATCTGTGTAGTCTATTCATACTCGACACTCTAAATAAAGATGCATTAAATTTAAGTTGGGTATAGACGCTTGCATGGGTTCGTTACCGGTTGATTATGTTTTTGGTTTTCATATTCGATCAAAATATATATAGACATTCGGTAAATACTGATACCTTATGGTGAGTATCTAAAATGTATTTATTCAGATGTCTTTTAAGTTACTGGTGTTAATGCAAGCATCTTATGGTGAATGCTATTGGGTTACTTATAAATTTTCCTCTGCAATTGACGGTATCAATGATTTTGTATTTTGATCGTTTATGTTTATTTGAAATGTTTTGACCATGGAATCTATGTAACCAATCTATACTCAACATTTTTAAACAAATCTGTGCGAACTAATAATAGTATAAAATTTAAAATGTAAATTAAAAATCTAAAATAAAAGTTAAAAATAAAGTTAAATGTTAAAGTAAACATATTAAAATAAAAATGTTAAATGTTATATATATATATATGTGCGTAAATAAATTTTTGTATGTTAATTACTGGCAGTGGCTTATTTTATTTATTTTTTAATATTGAAATATAATTAGATAAGATATTATATTATTAAATCTATGCTACTCCCTGAGCTAGTGACTTGGGCTAACGACCGGAATCAAAATTTAAAAAAAAAAAATTTTTTTTTTTTTTACTTACGTATCTGCCTACTTTATAAATTTTTCTAGGTTCAAATGCCTAGATGGCGCCCTGTAGTGCAGATGACGTTAAGTGTAATTCTCCGGATCGTTACAATATATATAGAATATTTGCTTATATTTTTACTTCGAGTGATAAAATATTTGATTTAATAAATTTAATATATAGATATTTTTCCTTAAATCGTAACGTGATTGACCTACCAAATTATAGATATGTAATTGACATTCTAAAATTTTGAAAAATTTGTACTTAGTTAATAAAAAAGTACTGTAAGATATTATAATATTTCAAGATAATAAAAAAAGATCAGGAACATATTTGTCAAAAATTATTTGATCAACTTTAGATTCTTTGTGTGAAATATTTATAAAATGAAATAAAAATATGATAAAAATATTTATTACTTACTTATGAAATTGTTTAGTGTTCAAGTAAAATTAAAAATATATACTTTTTTTTTTTTTACCAACAAAAACATATTTGTAAGATAAAACAAGTTTTTTTTCAAAAGTTGGAAACAAAATAGATTTTTTTATTTATTTATTTATTGTTTTATGTCATAAGTACTAAGTAGAAAAAATGTGCAAATCAATACTGTGCTCAAATTAAAACTGTCACCTAGACAAAATTACTAAAAAAGCAAAGTGCCATAAATATATTAATAAATACTCAAAAATTGTCATGCATTGGTGGTGGTCGAGAGGTCAGGACAGATGCTTCATGAGCAGTTGTCCCGGGTTAGCAAGTTTGCTTTCCGGCTGATGGTATGACACATGAGAAAAAAAAATACTCAAAAATTATAAGATTCATTTTAAATATTAGGCAACTAAAATATCAATCTTTTATGGATGCAAACTGTGACAACTAGATAATGTGCAACTTCACCACTATGGGGCAGTCTCATTAGAAAAAAGACAGGTTGAGATAGCTATTAATGTGGCATTACTAATTGTAAAATTGTAATTAATTTTTCAAAAGGTTGAAGTCTATAATTAATTATACTTTTATATTTAAATAATACCATATTAACATCTGACTGAAATATATTCATTTCCAAATTTTGACACAGTATGCTAACTGAACTCATTCTCACTGATAGCTCAGTAAATAAATGGTCTGTTCTATTCCTTTATAATTTATCATTGTTAATATAGTGGCATTATATAGTATTCACAGCTAGCTTACCAACTCCTATATTATTTCACTTTGTACTTTATTTAATATTTATTATTAATTGATTTTTAAATTGATTATCCACCCAAAGATTGTTAAAATTGAAAGATATGCTCTAACTTTTAAATAATTAATAACTTCATAATTAATAGTGGTATATTAACATTTGATTTAAATATTATTTACTTCTAAATCTAAAACATTTAAAAAATTAAGTCAATTATCAGTGGAAGCTCAAGAAATAGACAGTCCATTCCATTCTTTTATAATTAGCTAATGTTAACATAGTGGAATTATTTAGTTATTCACAACCAAAGAGAGTTCAATAAATTCTTATATTATAATAGATATGATAATATTGTGCTTTATTTAATACTTATAATTATTTGACTTTTGCATTATCAATACAAAGGTTATTAAAAGTGAGATATAGTCACCATTCTTTGAGAAATTAATTACAATTTTATAATTAATAAAGCCAATACTAATAACTGATTTAATATTATATTCCTTCTTAGTGTTTAACTTGTCTGGAAAATAAACTTTATTATCTTTGAAAACTCAAGATATAACAAATTCAGTTTATTTTTTATAATTTTTTAATATTAAGATAGTAATTATAAATTTATTTAATGCACATTGATTGTGTAAGTAATATTTACTAAGGCAATAAACCTAAAGCATGTGTGGTTGAAAATGCGAAGGTAGGGACCTCTACAGGTCTTAACCACAAACTTTTCTTCCAATGCATAAGCTTGTGGTTAAGACCTGTAGAGGTCCCTACCTTCGCATTTTCAACTGCACATGCTTTATGTTTATTGCTTTAGTAAATATTAAGATTGGTAGAGTTAACCTGTGATGGCTACAATCTGTATATACTACTACTATCAACTTTTAAATGCCCATATTCTTTTTTTAATTAAACAGATTTTCTTTTCAGTACCTTTCTAAATATCTATCTATTTTTCACAAATCAAATTAGTTTTAATTTAACTTATGTAGTTTAAATTTTAGGCCTTTTTTTTGCAGCCTCTCATATCACTTGTCACTTAAATGGCTTTAAATTTTTTTTCACCTTTTTCAAATAATATACTTTTTTTATTACTTTTTAAAACAAATATTATAAAACTTATTATAAAACAAACACTCTTTTTAGCAGTGGTATGACATACCACTTGTAGCATTTACATGACCAAACCATATTGTCACCACTTTGGCTCAAGTGGTTATTTAGAGCTACAGAGAATTTAGTCAACTCCTATATTTTTTCATATATATGCTTAAAAGCAAGATTAATTACAAATAAGTTTGTCTACAAGCTCCACTTTGTTTAATAACATTAAACTGACAAAAGACACTTTAATTAAATTACTGTTAAATTTGAAGTCATGCTTTAAGATTATGTTCAGGGTTGCAAGTATATTTAAAAGAAATTAAATTATTGTGTTTGTTGGAGCCTCAACTGATTTTCTAAGCTACTAATGACATTTGGTTTGAATGATAGAAACATATGTCTAATAAGAAGCTAATTGATTATTTTCACCAAACGTTATTGATTGAAATGTAAAAACTTCTATTGGGAGTATATATAAATAATGTTAACATTATTAGATAATTGTGAGTTTTTAATTAACTAATTACATGTTTAAATATTTATTTAAAAGTGAGATTAGTTGAAAATAAGTTTGTTTCAATGTTCTGCCTTGTTTAACAACATTAAACTGACAAAAGAATGTTTAGTTAAATTAGTACTAAATTTGCATTCGGGTTTTAAGGCCATGTTGAACATTATGGATATTTTTTTTAAAGTTAGTTTTCTTTTTTGGTGAAGCTTCAGTTGATTTTCTAACCCGTTGATGATTAACAGAAAAATATATTTAGTTGATGAAATACTTAAAACATCAGAAAATTTCTATCAGGGCACTGTCTTTTATTAATTAGCATTGCAAAAGTAAAAGAAAGCACTTTAACATTTGCTTTTCCAGTTATTATAGAATTTCCAATATGATCAATGATAATAATCAGAGTAAAATCCAATCACACTCAGATAAGAACATAACTTTATTTAATATGACTAATAATTTAATTTTATAGTATAAAGTTAGCTTTCACTCATTTTAATTTCCTTATGAATATAAACAAATATTGATTTTGCAAATACTAATCACCATAAGTTAACAATTATGTAAGTGCTGGATCAATAATTTTTCATATGCTAGTTATATCACTGTGTCCCCTTTAATGTCATGTGCTAGTTATATCACTGTGTCCCCTTTAATGTCATGTGCTAGTTATATCACTGTGTCCCCTTTAATGTCAAATTAGTTTTGCAATAGTAAAATGACCCACATACATTTGCTTTCTTGGTTCTTATAAAAATATCTAATCTAACAAATGATATTAATTCTTTCATAGCCAATTCCGGACTATCTCAGAGTGGTGCTTCTGATTATATTTTTTTTGTTATGATGTTATTCAGACAGCATTTGAATTATCTATGTATCAACACGTGTCTTTAATTTTAAATTAAACACTTCCAATAGAATGGTAATGATTTGTATTTTCGTTTTCATTTTTGTTCCCAATTGCAAAAGGAAGTCCATCATCCCAATGTCAAATTGAAGAACTCGATATATACAAAAATGGCATTGCATAATCATATTACATTTGTAAAACAGAATTCTAAAGGTTTTTTTTTTCAAACTTGTTTTCATTCATTTAACAGAACTTTTAACCTAATATATAAAACATACATTTTATTTTTATAGTTATGTGATGGTTTTAGAACTGATTTAAAATTACATTGTGGGAAAGAAAAAAACTGCATATAAAATTAATTTTAATAATAATTATGGATAAAAAATAATTTTATTATGCTGCAAACTTTATTTAAACTGAAGGGCACATATATAAAAATTAAATGTTGCAAAGTTAAATTTGATAATGTTACTTTGGACAAACAAAAATTAATCACAGTTAACATCTGAGTGTAATCAAATGTCAATATGGTCTCATTTCATACCGCTACTAATATAATATAAAATTCCTATTTCACTACCCATACTTAAAATATATAAGTAATAATATCTGAAGTAGTATTTATCTTTTTAAAATAAATTTTAGTGTTTTATATATCTAAGACATTGCAAAAAAAAAAGTAAGATGAAGTGGAATTAGTAATACTATGTGGTTGTATTTAATAAAGAATTAGATATATAAATCTTTAATATGTTTAATTTTTATATCTGGGATAAAAATGATATGATAATTTCTATCTTAATAAATGATTAATAGTAATAATTAATGTATTTACTTAAAATGGGTAGTGTCAAATTTGTGGATTCAAAAAATTTGGTCTTTTTAGAACATTTCCAACAATATGTTGGTAATTTTCTGTTTTGTCAAATTAATTAAATATTGTTAAATCATGTTTCCACATTCCTGTCCCTGACAAATTACTAAAACAGATGCAAAATGACCACTTACATAGAGAAAGTAAGAGATAATTTAGTAAGTTTTATTTTAAAAAGGGTGACATCCACTATTTATATATACTCGATTTTATATTTCTACACTTTTATTGGTTTTAAAGTAATGGCCACGTTCTATTTGGATTGGTACAATGGTAGATTATAGGCTCTTAAGCTCAAAATCCATGTATCACAATCCAACTTTACCATTTCTGATGCTCAAACTTATGAACATTCAAGCAATAAACCATTTACAATAAAGCATTGTTTCCTTTTTTTTATGCAAAAATGTAAATTGATTATTTTGCATTTGCTTAGCTATCTAACAAAGACGGAAATGATAAATGACCTTAAGAGCATTCAGTTAATTTGTCAACGTTATATATAATAAAAACAAAGAATCAGTATTGTCAAGCGTTGTTAGCCGAGATGTCAGCGTAGCCGCCTTGCTAGCAAGCAGTTGGTTTCAGGCGGTTGTTGCGGGTTCGCCTCCCGGCCGATACTATGACATATGGGAAAAAAAAGAATCAGTGTTAAAAATTAACTATACCAATAATAATTATTTAAACATTTATTAAAATATAAACAGCTTATGATTGTTTGCCATTCCTAATAGCATACATATATTTAATCGCTTAACAAATTATAAATCTTATCTGCTATAAATTTAAGAATAAGTATTGTGAAAGCACAGGTCTTGAAGAAACATCATAAATCATTCATTCTAATGGGCTGTTGTTGTTTTCTTGATTTTTAAATATTATTGCCTTCTTTTACTAATAAAAAAGCCAGAGAATAGTAATTGTAAAAATGAATAAATAGAGGGTGCGAACTCAGACTTTCATACGACCCTTAACCATCCATCCTATCTCATACCGCTGATACACTTAATTACACACATGTCAAAAAGATAATCACTAATATACTTATTTTGTGCTAAATCAGCACTCATCAGTTGGTCCAGATTATCATTTCCACCCATATATACAGTCAAAGCTCAGCTTATATTAAGCTAGCCAATCTTCATACTTTAATGGACAGACTTTAAACCACCTGTCCATTAAAGTATGAAGATTTGCTATCTTGATATAAGCTGAGCTTTGATTGTATATATGGGTGGAAATGATAATCTGGACCAACTGACGAGTGCTGGTTTAGCATGAAATACAAATACTGGTGATTATTTATCTTTTTGACATTGTGTGATCAAGTGTATCAGTGGTATGATATAGCATGGTGGTTGAGGGTCATGTGAAAGTCTGAGTTCAAACCCTATACACTGTATATCACATATAGAAGTGCAGGTATAAAAAAGCCTGTACTGTAGAGAAAAAAATTATATTTCAAAAAAGGAATAAAAAAGATGGAGATGCTAATAATCATTACAGATCATTAAAAGAAAAAGCTATAGCTTAATATTCATTTATATAAATAATATTGATACATAATATATCTTAGAGAGTTAATACCAGTTTTAATTTATTATATATTTGAATTTATATGTATATTTTTAAAAATGCTAATGGTTTTATCACTTGGGGGTTCATAAGAAGTTCAAGTACCAGAATTGACCCTAAGATCTCCTGATCCCAAGTTGAATGCTCTACAAACTATGCCAAACAGCCTTGATGATTTAAAGGGATTTCTCTATATTTATTCAAATAAATTCCTGCTATAAAGAAATCAGATAAACTACCAATTAACTAATACTGCAAACTAAAATCATTTCATTTAATAATAATATTAGTCTGATTTACTCTTTATTTTAATACTTTTGATTACATAAGAAAATGAGGAAGGTAGCGGGATCAGACATTGATATGTTGTGTTTGTGTAAACTGTAAATACCACAACTCACTAGATATTTTTTTCTCATTAGACATATATACTCGTATTCTTCTCCTTTACTTTCTTTGCATCTCTTCATATATATTATTTATAATAACTCCTGTCATGTACACTTTAATGCAAAAAAATTTTTTAATAAAACTTCTTTATTTTCCTGACAGTTTCGGCTGTCCGGCAGTCTTCATCAGAGCATTTTCAATTTCCTTTACCTTTTAAAAAAGGAAAAGATAAAGGAAATTCAGAACACTTTGATGAAGACTGCTGGACAGTCGAACCTGTCAGGAAGATAAAAAAGTTTTATTTAAAAAATTTGTTGTATTAAAGTGTATATGAGAGGAGTTATTATAAGCAATATATATATATATATAGATATTTTCTCAAGAAAAAAACTTCTCCCTTAAAAAGCTATATATAATAATTATAATTTTTATGAGATTTTAAATCAAAATTTTGATAATTTAATTATATTTCTCTATATATTTAATTATAGTACTTGTAGAAATATTGAAAACCTCGTGATATTTCCATTTTTCACAAGCATAAAGAATTAATATCTAATCTTCACTTCTTATTAAATCTAGAGTAATAAACTGAAAGTGTTTTTGCTTTTGCTTCAAAAGTGAGTCAGACAAATAGTATTAGTAGTTAGTTTAATTTAAGATTTAAATGCAAATTTTCACTTCTTGGTTACATCATAGCTGAAATTTAGCTTTAAAAAAGATAAGAAATTTCCATTCAAACTTTTATATATATTAGATATACTTAAAACTTTTATTCTGTCATATATTTTAAATATATGAATAAAGGCATCAGAAAAAAAATAGCTCTTACTCCCCAGATTCATTTCTGGATTCTTCAGTTTGCCCAGGGAATAACCATCTCATATGTCTTCATCGTCTTTGTTCATTATTTATCAATATAAATTACTATAATTTAATCTATAAATGCCAAATTTATTATAGTCATTCATTTTATAACATCCACTTCGGATATACAGGGAAAGGGAAAAAAAAGATATTGTTCGATAAATTGATCTCATAGTTATTATATATATATATATATTAAATGTTTCTCTTTTTTTAATATACCAAAAGTATCTAATATATTTTACTCTGGATTTTTTTTCTGCAATTGTATTTAAATTTATTTTAAACAAACTTTATTGCTGTAGAATATTAAATATTCTTCTATTTAAGTTAATAAATTTTAATAGTTTGTCAGTAGTAATCCAGAAATATTTTGCAGTAATTTATGGATTTTTAAAAAATTACATTTCTGACGTACTGAAAATAACACTTCATTTGCTAGTCTAATGCTTTTCAATGCAGGACAGTCAATTATAAATATATTTACAATTAATTGTATGTTCTGCATATTAAATTCATTTTATTATTCAGTCTTTCTTGTCTGGAAAATATATAAAAAGTATTATATTCCATCTTATTGTGATTTACGCAATCCGTTGTTTTAGTAATCGTTATATAATAATAATAAAATATTTTTAAAAATTACAAATTAAAAAAAGTTCATTCAAATTTTCTACATTTTATTTTTTTGTTCACAGTTCCACATACAGAATATATATGTTACGTGTATATGAGCGAGATATACCCAATTTCAATGCGAATGTATGTATATCCATGGTCAACATGTGTGTTAAAAATATATATTACAATATTAAACTCAAACTTTTATATTTCGACAATAGAGTGAAATTAAACACCACAGACATGGTTTCTATTTTATACACCTTATCTCTGTTTGATTAACTTCTATAAAATAATCATCATCATTAATAACAGTAATAATACGAGTAGTGAATATATAAATTAAACAATTTAACTTATTAATATTGAACAGTAAAACAATTTGCATGACCTCTCGAGTATGAAGATGCATTATGATAGTGATTTTAAAAATAGAGCAAGGCAAACTATAAATAGTGAATAAAAATATGAGAATAGAAAAGTAAACAGCAAATGAATTTTAAAGTAAGTACTATGTTATTCACAAGAAAACGCATCAAAGAAAAGCAGCTTGCGAATTACTTACATTAAGTTTTTTGTTGAATAGCATGTTAAAGTAATGAAGCAGCAAAGTATTACAATGGTATGATCAGATTTAATGATCACCAGTAGTGTTTTAAACCATATATTTTTAAAAATTATAAAAATGCTTTAATATTAATATATATGTAAGAGTAAATGTAAGTATATACAAAATTGGAAATGAAGGTATACAACAACTTACTATATTGGTTGGTGTGGGGTGGTGAACATTACATCAATGTGCAACTGCTATGTAGATAGTTACATAGTAATCACAGTTGTAATAACAAGAAAATATATATATATACAAGTTTTTACCCAGCCTATGGAAAGGCCATCATTTTGATTTAAATACTATACCTATTCAGTTCTGTACTGTAATTAAAAACACATGTACTGACATTTTTACCGAGCATTTTTTCCTTCAGAAAGTTTTATTCCATATTTCTTTTGTAAAATACCATATTTTTTTGAAATCCAAAAATGTACCCAACCTATGGAAAGGCCATCATTTTAGTAATAATTTTTTTTTAATTGTTGCTTTAACAAATTTTGTTTTGCTTTACAGAATTACTTGCTTTAAATAAAATGTTCCTAATCAAATTAATCCTCTTAAATATAAGGAATGAATTACTTCTTTTGCATAAAATGCTTTGTAAATTTTTTTATTAATGGTGGAATTACTTCCTCCAACAGCAATGTAGACAAATGCAATCATTTTTTTAATTGGTTGTGAACTTGACATGTGACAGTGTTGCAAAGTCGGAATTTTATATATAAGGACGTAAATGTATTATTTAAGTGATCTTGTAAATTAAATCAATATATATTATATATCTACATTTGTTAATTTTTTTTTATTTGACCTATTAAAAAATGTTCTTTAAGTTGCATTTTGTTGATATTCTTATAATATAAAAGCCAAATATGTGGACTCAAAACTAAAGGTCCCTAGATCAAAGTATAGCTCTCTTACTTCTGGCAATTATATGACCTCCCAAGCAATGAGTTTTTGATTTATTTGTCCTGTTCAGTTTAGATCAGTGATGGACTCTAAAGCCAAAAGTCTCTGAACTGAATCTCAACTCAGTTCCTTCCAGTGTTCAAACATTATACATCCTCTTGGGATGAACAATCTGCTAGAATATTCAGATGATTTTATTGATGTGATTAAAATAAATATAGTAAAATGGAAAACAGTGGAATGGAATTGAAGTGATTTTTCCAAGTTGCTATGTTGAATAATAAAATTAATCTCTAAAGCTTCAAATATATATGAGAGTTAAAAAATAATGTAATAATTTCTAGTCTAGTAAATGACCAATAATAATTATGAAGATATTTATCTAGAAAGGATGGTAACTTAGTTGCTGAAAATTTGGCATCTTTAGATAAATTGTAATAATAAGATATGTATATATTTATGAAGCCTATAAAAATAAAGAATTAGAAGGAATAATGATTTTTGAGTAATCAGCTAAAACAACACCAGCACTTAACCACACATGCACTGCTATTCTTATAACTCCTTATCCATCTATAATGAGAGCTAATTATTTATTAAATAAACAACAAAATAGATTTTATTAAATAAAGATTTTTTTGTTAATAAAAGTAATTAATATATCTAAAGTTTTTCAAGTAAGTTAATTAGATGATTTTTTTTCTCATGTGTCATAGCATCAGCCGGGAAGCGAACCCGCTATTCCGGGACAACTGCTTGTAAAGCAGCTGTCGCTGACCTCTCGACCTCCAATGCTTGACTAATTAGATGCTTTTGATTACAAATTTTGCCCAAATAAACAAACATCATTTGTAAAAGCAATAAATTCGCTTTTTGTAAACATGGTTTAACAAGTGTATAATTTAGCTTTTTTTTTTTTTAGTTAAATTAAAGATGTTATATAATAATAACAAATGTTATTAATAAACCTATAATCTTTTTATTTAAATACTAATGTATCGCCTACTAATTTATTTAAAGTAATAAAATGAACATTTATATGCACTGATAATGCCTGTTCTTTATGCAAAAAAACTTCAATTATCTTTTTATGCTCGAATGTACTTATTTATAAACATATGAATAAATTATCTG
The DNA here is from genome assembly GCA_028023455.1 of Epiperipatus broadwayi. Taxonomy (NCBI): domain Eukaryota; kingdom Metazoa; phylum Onychophora; class Udeonychophora; order Euonychophora; family Peripatidae; genus Epiperipatus; species Epiperipatus broadwayi. The sequence continues at coordinate 16,060,238 of JAQFVV010006207.1, forward strand.
AATGTCAACTCACTGAAATTTGCTTTTTAACTTTCTAAGCAGATAATATAAATACAGGTCTTTTGTTCAATTAATACGTTGTTTTAATTTATATTTTTGATTTCTTAGAAGAGATTTTATCTTTGATCGCATGTAAAATATCAAATTACCTATTTTTAAACAAATTGAATAAGTTCAAAATAAAAAATTAATCTTGTGCATCTTCGAATATTTTTGCAGCTACATAGAGTTTGATCTCCATCACTATTCTGTTTGCCCTTGATGTTTAACCTGAAAAATATATATTTTTCTTAATTTTCTGTGACTATCAAATCATTAATTTTTTAGTGATTTCAATTTTAAGGTTTGTTATCCGAATTGTTATAAAAACTGTTAGGATGTAGTTGATGTAAAGATAAATTATTTTATTTTTGTTTCTACAACTCCTCTTTCCCTCAATCATTAATGTATATCTGGAAATTTCAGTATGATAAATTTTTATATTTTTTTCTATTAAAATGTATAACTAAGCAAGTTGTTGCTTAATATATTTTTGGAGTTTTAATCTTTTGTAACAAAATATCCCTGATGTATAATTTACATATAGTTTGATATTATTTTGTAATGTATTTTTCAATTTATTGTAATGCTAATAAATTTTGAAACTAAAAATAAGACTTATTTATTATTAATTTAATAACAATAAAAAATAATTAATAAAATACTGAAGTTTTAAACAAATTAAGTAAGCTTTGATGTCAAGCATTACTGAAATGGAAAACTTATGATTATGAGCAAAAAAAGTATATCCAATCTGCTACTTAAAAAAAAAGGCTGTTTTAATTGCCTCAGTAAGTATGTATTACATTGATAGTAGCCATTTTGGGTGGCTGCATTCATATTGATAATAAATTATCTTTTTTTTAATACTATATAAAGAAAGTGGAAAACAGAGTTTATATATATTGGAATTAATTGAACTATATACTTTTAATCCTTATGCATCATAATCATGATTATTTTATTGAGAAGACCCATTTTTTGCTAATTTGAATTCTGTTTGATCTTTGATTCATTATGTATTCATTTTTCACAATGAACCACACCTCTTTAATCTTGTGCTTCCTGTCGTTTCTTTCCTTACACATTATTAAATAACACTTGGATCTAAACTGTGTCTATGTTCTTTCTCATTGTTGTAAAATACTAATGTACTGGTACAATCAGACATTGGTTTTTCCTTTTTTACATTAAAGTGTGTTGTGTCATTCTTGTTTTTAGATTAGCCTTTGCCTCCCCATAGTATGTGCCTAAACAGTCCTTTTAACTGCAACCTACAGTGAGAATGCTGTTAAGCCAGTCCAGTTTGTATATTTTGTCTTTAATATTATTAATGAGTCTATTTAGATTAATGGGCATTCTAAATTTTAACCCAGATTAAATTTGTTGGAGCATATATTTACAACTTTGTTTCATATGAGTGATAAATATGGTATACTGATCCAGTTTCTATTATTCCTTATATTCACAGTTTGTTTAAATATTTTTGGACAGTTTTATATGTTTGTATATGTATGATATATTGTATCCAGCTTTCATCACATCAACAATGTAAGTCTCTGTAATCCCAGTCTTATCAGATTCAAATTGACATTTTAAACCAATGAATTTGTGTTATGTAGACACCTGTGATTTCACATCAATAAATCTTCTAATATCGGAGGTTTAATAATAATTTATAGTGTATAATACTGTGGTTCTGCATCAGTTTTAAAGTAAGGTATTGGATTTCACTGTCTTTTTCCACTTTGATGAACCAATTTAAACTAGAATTTGTGTCTAATTCATTGAATATGTGGTTGGATATGTTGGGATGTCATCTACATAGCATATGTATGTTCAGTGAATGAAACACAAATTCAGGTTTAAACAACCATAGATGCAGAAAAAGACAATGAAGTCCAATATCTTAGCTTAAAACCAAAATGGAACCACAACACTATACACTACAAAATGACCATAAATCTGACAATATGAGAGGATGCAGCAACATAAGATCACAAGTGCCATTAAACATATTTGAAGTTTAAAAATCTATTTGTACTGTAATGAGTCTGACAAAACCAAGAATAAAGAGACAGTGCTGATTTGATGAAAGCTAGCTATAATATAGTGCACATACACAAATATATAAAACAATTCCCATGAAATATTTTAAACAAAACAGCAAATATAGGAACTAATAAAAGCTAGATCACTCTACAATATTTACCATAGATATGAAACAAAGTCATATAGATATGCTCTGACAAATTTAATACACAAACTGAATCTGTCTAATGTTGTTTACATGCAGGATGCAGCCTGTTCCTACACATATTAAGAGTAAATGAAGGATAATCTAAAAGCATGTACAACACATAATACTTTAATGTAAAAACAAACAAAAGAAAAGTCCAATTCTACTGGAACATCACTCTTAACAATATGAAAAAAAACACAGACACAATTTTGATCCAAGTAATATTAAAATAATGTGTGAGAAAAGAAACAACATGAAGTACAAGATTAAAGAGGCATGGTTCCTTGCATAAAATGAATATAATGAACCAAAGATTGAACAGTATTCAAATTACCAAAAAATGTGGGTCTTCTCAACACCATGAGCATGATGCACAAGAATTGAAATAACTGAAACACAGGCTTATTATACCTGTGTCTATATATGTAACATAGGGTATATGAGCACAGACTTTCACATGACTCACCACTCTCCACTCTATCTAATAGCACTGATACACTCAAGCACATATATGCTGAAAAGATAAATAATCACCAATATACGTATTTCATGCCATAAATAATCACCAATATACGTATTTCATGCCAGAAATACATATATTGGTGATTATTTATCTTTTCAGCATATATGTGCTTGAGTGTATCAGTGTTATTAGATAGAATGGAGAGTGGTGGGTCATGTGAAAGTCTGTATTTCATGCTGGCATGAAGTACATATATTGGTGATTATTTATCTTTTCAGCAATTATTTATCTTTTCAGCATATATGTGCTTGAGTGTATCAGTGTTATTAGATAGAGTGGAGAGTGGTGGGTCATGTGAAAGTCTGTATTTCATGCTGGCATGAAATACGTATATTGGTGATTATTTATCTTTTCAGCATATAAGTGCTTGAGTGTATCAGTGTTATTAGATAGAGTGGAGAGTGGTGGGTCATGTGAAAGTCTGTGCTTATATACCCTATATTAAGAATTGAAAGTATATTTGGTTCAATTAATAACAACAAAATATATACAAATTCCGTTTTGTCACTTTATATTAGTATTACCAATGGCACCGTATCAAGATAATGCTATATAAATAAGTCTTATAAAATAATTGGATTTTACAATAAAAAATAATAAATAGAAAAACATTTTGAAATAATGAAAACCAATGTTTGAAAGAAGAATGAATGAATAAGCTTAACTGCGTTAAAAAAAAGACCACAAAATAGTTTTTTCTATAAAGTACTTTGGGAAAAACAAACCATTATGATTTTAAAAATCACTGAGTGTAATTCGCTCTAATTTTACTCGATTAAATCATGACTAAAGAAACAAAATTTCAAATTCCTAAAGAAAATCAAGGATAAGTGAAACAAAACAGTTCAGTATCCAAGATAAATTACTTGATGCAAACTACTGTATCAACTAATTGAAATTTATTTTTGTTATGAAATTCTAATTAAGAATTTTTGTATATTACTTTTCAATTTCCGAATAGAAAATAAAATATACAGTGTTTTAATTAAAATCTATGAGTTCTTAAATATATTACCTGTATTAAATTTAGTATTTCTACTAGAAACTTAAAATAGACATTAGACTGCATATTCATCACATCAGTATGTAGGCAAAAGATTTGTACATTACTATTAATAAACAGATTACTTTCAAATGCCTTTATTTGTGCCTCAAGACGATTCAAGAGGCATAAGTTTTACAATGCCATCAACAAGAATCATTACAAAAAAATTTAGGGAGTGTCGGTGCATGTCAAGCGCATCCGCACCCATACACTTGATTCAATGCATATGATTTTGAACATTCAAGTATAAATGTATGGATAGGTGAGTGGGATATTAATAGTTCCAGAAGTGCAGTGACACAAAATTCACCTGCCCTTCCAGACTTACACACATAAACCCAACTTCTTATGCTGAAATTATTGTTCACAAAACTGTCCAATTATACATGTCCATTTCTCCATTAGTTATTTGGAGACAAAAATGTTGTTATATTAACAGCAATGTTACACTTTCAGAACACTTCTATTCGTGTCTCATTATTATTTGGGGCCATAGCTTGAAAGAAACAAGGCAACCGCTTCAGTTGCAGTGGGAATATTGTCCTTGGATTGTCTAATTGTACAAGTCTATTTCACCATTTGAGCATTCCCAGTACTGTTATAAATGAGAAGGTGTTTGGATTGTCCAATTGTACAAGTCTATTTCACCATTAAAGCTCTCCCAGTTCTGTTATAAATGGCTTTATAGGTATATATGCTTATTTCTTGGTTTGCATGGCATACCACTTGTAGAGCAGTCACTTTCCCTTCTATCTATTCCTAATCTTTTATTAATTTGTTCAGGCTTAACTACCTTCATTTCCTAGGATTTATCATCGTGATATGTTAGTGCTCTTTGGGCTGTTATAATTTCTAATTACTAATATATCGATTTATTTATTATGTAAGGTAAGCACTACACTAGGCAAGGCATGGCCCTAGTTTGATCTGGTTCCAAGTCTGATCGGTTAGCCATGGCTGGCATGTCCTCTTGTCATGGTCCTTGGCATCATTTAACAATTTGAAGTATAATACCTCAATATTGTAATCAATACCCTTTTCAAAAGTTACCTTATTTCGTGCCAACCAGATGACAAAGTTAACATAAGTTGCCAATCTAACACTGCCAAAGGAGCCCTTTTTAAAAGCTTTCACCATATCCACCCAGGCCCAGTCTTTATCTGTGGTCTTTTGCAATGTCAGGTAGCATAGTTTATTCCAGGTCTCACATTCCTGAAGAATGTGGGAAATTGTTTCATCGGTTTTCTTGCACAGAGGGCATATCGGATCCATTTTATACCTCCGCTTGTGGTGGAGGAATGCAGCCATTGGTAGGGCCTCAAGGTTAACTTTAATTATAAAGTCTACTAATTTCGCCTCCAGCTTCCAGAACTTTGTTAACCCTGCAAGCCGCTTGATCCCTAGCTGAAGTCTGGTCTTAGTGATGGGACTGCTACCATTGATTAGAGCATGGGTGTCCCAATAGGAAAGCTTGCCATTGAAAAGGGAATTGGACATTGTTACATTTTTAGTCACGAGTGTGACCTGTTGCTGTAACCAAATGTTACCCTTTCTTGGGGGGGGGGGCGGTCAGTGGGTTCAACCTCATTTATTGGTAGGGGGCTTTCCATTTTTGGATTATCCTGAAATAGTTTGGTTAAAATATTGTGGGCTTTCTGGATTAAGAAGGTGTTGATTGAATGGAGTCCGAGTCCATTTTGTGATTTAGGCTTTTGAAGGGAGTTGAGGCCAATTACTGCTGTTCTCATGCCCCAGCAAAGCCTCCTACATTGAGTCTCCACCTTTTTTATAAAGGTCTTAGTAGGGGAAAAACCGGCCAGAAAATAAGTGATTTTGGGTAGCACAGCTGCATTTAATAGTGCGACCTTCCCCAACAAGGAGAGTGGGACCTTGGTTAGGGATGTCACTGTGTTCTTAACCTTTGTGAGAATATTTTCCTCCAGCTCCCTTCTCATGACACTAGGAGGGGAGGCCAGGCTAAAGCCGAGAAACTTCTGGGGGGGGTGCTCGGAATCTCCCCTGGATCTGTTTTCCAGTTCTGATCGACCACATGGCCGATTTCGCCTCATTAACTCTTAGACCTGATTCGGAACCAAATTGATCCAAGAGCTCCTCCAGCCTACCAACCTCATCCTGTGATGAGAGAAACACAGTCACATCATCCATGTAGGATACGTGGCAGACCCTCTCTCTCAGCAAAGGGATGGCAATTCCCTCAATGGATGCCTCAATGCGTAACAGCAATGGGTTGAGGTAAGCCGTGAAGAGGAGTGCACTCAGTGGTGAGCCCTGTGGTATTGAAACAGAGGGCTGAAATCCTGGAGCCACTCGGCCATCCAGTGAGAGAAAGATTTCTCTATTCTGTAGAAGATTCTCGATCATTTGGAGATATGCCTGGGGCACTTGGAGTTTCTCCAGTATACTGAGTAACACATTGATCTGCACACAGTCAAAAGCACCGGCAAAGTCGAGTTGGACCACAACTGGCCAGACCATTTTATTCCTGCATATATGATCCACTATGAGGCGAAACCGACTGATGGCTTCTGCAGTCGAGCTCCCCTTCTTTGCAAATTGGAAGGCTGACAGTTTATCAATAATGATCTTCTGTATGTCTTCTTTGATGAGGTTTTCGATTGTTTTTATCAGTAGTGGAATCATGGAAATAGGTCACAGATTCCCCAGCTCACATGGCCCCTGGGGTTTTTTGAGGAGGGGGACCATTGCGACGGGGTAAATCCCACTAATTTCCCGACTGCCATCAGCCAGTATATCCACCATCTTCTTAACAATCGGTATTGTGAATGAGCTCAGGTGCAGCAGAAGGAATTTTGGGATTCCATGCAGCCCAGGATGTGTGCCATCAGGAAAGGCTCTAAGCGTTGCCAGGATTCTGGCCTCAGTTATTTTGTGTGGTGTATTTGCCATGGAGAATGTTCTCCTAATTCTGTTAACACCATTGGGATTAAATTTTTTAATGTAATGCTGTCTGATCCTGAGCAGCATGGATGCACCAACATATTTGTTGCCATCTATCTCAATTGAACCTGGTGCCCTGGATTTGCTGTTGGTTCCAAGGGCCCACTTGAGATAACCCCGGGTCCAGCAATGTTGGTGTTCAATGAATTGCCGAGCTCTTTTAATAGAGAGGTATTCGGCAACCTCCCTCTGTATAAGACTGTATTTAATTTTCAGTTCAATTATTTGGGGAACATTATGAGCCTCATATGGCATATGTTGTAATTTATATGCAATATGGTCCAGTTCACTAATTAAGCGTACAGGACCCCTGGACTTCTGAGTGGATATATTAATGCTGTCAGCAAGGGATTTAGTGAAGAGCCTCCAGCCTCTTATTGCAGGCAGGGACAACAACTTAATTCTATTGAAGGCAATGTATGACTCAGATACTAATTTAGTGGTTATGTTCGATTTAGTTAGCATGCGGGTCGTTCTTTCTAGGGAGTTTGTAGGTTGATCATCATTGAGTGCCAATATTTTGACAAGCACAGCATGATGATCCGAGAAGGCAACAGGGCATAACTTTGCCTCCATTCCCAGGATCAAAGTTGGGGATACATATATCAGGTCAATCAATGAATGGGCTGACTTAGTATAAAAGGAATAATCACCTTCACGGAAAAACCGTTTACCACTCATAAGAGGCTGGCTAAGGCGGCCTGCATATTTGGCCTGGAATTGGTCATATTTGTGATTATAATCACCAATTATTAAGGTTGGGAAAGGGCTGGTTCTCAAGGTGCTATTGATTGAGTTTATAACACTAAATACAGTTTCAGGGTCCTTTGGAAGGTACAAATTTACTATGTTAAATGAGTGGCCTTTATCTTGTACTATTGCAATTAGACAATTTAAATTGATCATCAAAATTTTGAAGAAGGAGATGGATGATTTTTTATTTATGATTATAGCTACTCCGCCTGATGGAGTATTAGAAAAGGAGTAGTGTAGGTAACCCATAGTCTGTAGTAGATCAATGATTTTGTTATCAGATCGAAGGTATAATTTAGTTTCGCATAAGCATAGTATGTCTGGGTTGTGCTGTTTGAACCAATGTATCAGGGCATATGCCCTGTTAGTGGTGTTCAAGCCCCTTATGTTCAGTGATGCAATATACATTATTGATGACCTAATACCCACCTGATGATGAGTTAGACTAGTCTCCAGGTGGGTCCCCTGGGTCAAGCTCTCCTTCTACTGTGACCTCAGGAATAGAGCCTCCCTCTGATGCTGTGAGAGTAGAAGGTGTTTCAATCTCCTCAACTAGAGATATCAGTTCTGGGTGGCCATTTTCCAATGGGGTGATTTGCAAAGGGGAATCTTTCAGGCTGAGGGGTATCGGGCCATTCAGATAGTCTACCTGTGTTGGTGAACTAGTTCGTGTCTTCTTTCCCTTAGGTGGGCATTCCTGGTTTGCTGTTTCATGTAATTCTACGAGATCCCCCACAAATTCTGATTCATCACAGTCTGTAGAAGGGGAAGATAATGGTTTAGGCCTCTTGGATCTTTTTGCCTTCCTGCGATTGGGTCGGGTTGTGGATGGTGTTACAAGTTTATCTTCTGACTCTTGCTTGGAATTATTCTCGGGCTGTGCATTCTCAGAATTTTCAGACATGAATATGTCATTGTCTTGGGTGACTATCTGTTCTGTTTCTTGCATTCCGGACCTACTATGATGATTCTGTTGCTTTGGCTTTCTTAATTGAAAGACCTCTGAGTTGGATATATTATTACTCATCATATTATTTTCTTGCAAACTGGAATGAATCATCTGGGGTCCCTTTCGGTTACATCTGTGGAATTTCTTGCGTATAGATCCACAATGTATGCATTTTCGATCCGGGCAGTCTCTCATTAGGTGTCCCCTCTGGGAACAGTGGAAACACTGTGGGGAAACCCCTCTGAGAATAATCAGTAGTGAGGCCTCGTGGTACTCCACCAACCCAGGCACAGCCAATGGGGACACTCCTTTGGCAAGTAAAATTCTGAATTCTGCAATGTTTGTGAAAACCTCAGCTCCAACATTCCGAATTTGTCTGTAAGCAAAGGACGTAATTTTCCCATATGGTGCGAGGATTTGTTGAAGCTCTGATTGTTGAAATTCAACACCACAATTCTTGACCATTCCACTGATACACATCGATCTATCCAAGTCCACGGTCACCAAATATCTGCCTGCTAATGTTTTATACGTGTTTCTGAAGGCTTCCTTGGCAAAGGGGTTGGTGAATTGTATGGCCACATAGCGGTCATTCGGGTGAAATAAAACTTTATATATGGAGGACCATATCCCTTTTGCCTTAAAGAGATCAAACAATGATTGGGTGGGGAATTTATAAAAGGATATGTTATGGTCTGTCGTGGAAAAAATTAGGGTATTATTATTTCTGTAGGGTTGAAAGGACCTCATCAACAAGGCAGGTATTGACTGATTAAAGCGGTCATTGATGACCATATGGGATGTTGGAGTATCTTCTATAATTGGAGTCACTCCTGCTTCTTCTTGATCTGTGCTTTGGTCTTCATATTCATGATCATTATCCATGATTAATAGTGACTTAGCAAGTGTGCTTAGCTCAGGTTTGTTATTATCATAATGTTGAGAGTTGTAGTTTGTAGGATTTGTGTGTTCTGTGCTTGCTGCTGTCATTTGAGCATATGATAAGGGAGGTATGCTGCTTCTATTCCGAGTGTTATGGTCCTTGTTATATGTATCATTCTTACTTACTACCTTTGAATTGTTTCCTAAAGCCGGAAAATCAAAATTGTAATTGCTACTGTGATTATTGATTCGGTTCATCTTTCTGTCTTCATTTGGTGCCTTGTTTGATACTGGCCTCATGTTTTCAGTGTTATCACTAGAGTTGGAGAAATGAAAACTATATGAGTTTGCTTTGGGGCTGAGGACAGATTTGGGGTTGGTGGTATTTTTATTTGTACTGATCTGAAGGTTATGGTAGTCATAGATACTTTCTTGAGACTGCATCTCTGGGTCTTCAACTTTGTTCACTGACAATGAGCATTGTGGGGAGTTTACTTTGGTTTTATTCTCTTCTATATGATTGGGAGGGGTAGGATTGTTAGAGTTTGAGTATAGCTTCACCTTATTTTTGGGTTTTTTAGGCATTTCGAACAGTTTCTTTGTTTGTTTTGGATCGACTTTTGGGATAATAGTTGTATCTGGTATATTACAGTGAGTTGATAAATTTGCATTAAGGTAATTGTGATCCTTATTTGAGCTTGAAGCATTTTCACCTGTGGAAAAACTCATTGTTGTGGTCTTAGAATTGTTCCTCAGTGGATTCTGTGAGCGTAAAAAGGGTTTAGCACTTTTATTTGGCCTTGTTTCTTTGATTTTGGGTTCAATTTTTAGTTTGTTACGATCTAGCGCTGATTTTCTGAAAAAAATATTTGTCGATGGCGCTGCTGTTCCGGCGGTTTTTGTCCCATATCTTCCTTTATATTCATCCAAAAAAATTGGTTCTTGGGTCATTTTGTAGGTCTCACTAAATTGCATATTGTTCGATTTAAAAGTTGGAATCGTCTCGCTGATTTCTGGGGTTTTTCTTGTCCGCCGTGTTTTCCCGCAAACCGCAGCTTCCGTTTCGACACCAAATTGTCGTAATAACGGAAGTGCGCTAGTTTTTGCCTTGTAACTTTTTTGTTCTAGGGCTTTTATACTGGGTTTTTTCACAGTAATGTTCCTTTTTGAATTGTTTATTGAATTATTATCATTTAAAGTCCCGGGGTCTATTTTATTACTACTTTTTTTTTCCGAAGTCAGCTTCTGTGAATTTGCTATTTCCGTTACTTTCACTGTCGTGATGATTAAAATCTGAGTTACTAGGGTTTTCTAAATTCATTTTCGGTGAATAACTGGGATTGTCAGGAAGTCTATTCTTGTTTATATTAGCTTTTTCACTTTTGCTCTCAATGGTTGCTTTTGTCTTGTAACCAAGTGAATCTTCTAAACCATCTGCCTTGGCTATAGCCTTGTTGAAGGCAGCCATTTCCGTGCTCACACGTAATCGTAAAACTTAATTTTCCTTGCTGAAAATTAGCTTTTTTTTTAATAAAAGGTTTATGGAACAATAGCGATAGTACTTACTGATAAAACTATTGACTTCTTTTTATTTTATCTCTTTCTTTTGGGCATAAATTAGACTGTCTCAATTGGAGCCTTTGAAAGGAAGAACCTTTCAGCTTGTCAGCACGCAACGATATGTCCTTTGTTGGTAGAGTGATAAATTTAAGTCTGGTCTATGATTTATAAAGCTTGAAAATGCTTTTCAGGCAATGAATCGATAAAATTTAGAAAACTATGAAAAATATGACAGAGACAATTTGTTTCTTACATTTGTTGAAGTCAACAATAGCTATTTATTACATACTATAAAAAATATTATTTAAAACAAGATATTTCTGTATATCGTAAAACACAAAAATACAGATCAATATAATTTTTACAAATAGAACCCTACAGAAATGGTAAGTTGATGACAATTTCATAAATTTAAAGTTTTCTAAATTTAAAAGTAGACCAATTGTTAATTTTCAATTTACTGGAGTATCGACCTTTGATGATAGACTTCTCAATAATAATAAAAGTGGAATAATTAAATGAAATATTGAAACTTGCTAGAAGCAGTTATAGATTACTGCCATTTTAAAACTATTTTAGCTTAATGTGAACATTGTTATATAGACGTTCTGGTGCTACAAGCATAAAAAAATAAATATTGGATGACTGTTTAATAATGAAAAAAATACAATGATTTGTCTGGCGTTGTAATCTTGTTAGAGTCATCCAAATCATCATTGTATTTTTTTCATTATTAAAATGTTTTTGTTTAGTAACGAATAAAAAAAAAGCTTGATAAAAAAAAGTCAATTTCTGATGACTGTATGAAACATAATGATGGAAATGATATGATTTGGGAAGTCATACAATAGCATAAAAATTTTGTCATATCGATAATATTTAATTCCCAGCCTTGGGAGGATATCCAAAGTTGCAGAAAATAGTCAACCATATTGTGTTCATTTTTGACACACACGTGTGTGCATATATATATATGTAGAAAGACATAAAAGACTGAAGTGGAGTAAACCTAGACATATTGCTAGAAGTGATGATAATAAATTAAATAGATAAAATTTTAAACTGGATTCCAAGAGATTGTAATGACTTAAGAAATCCCTATTTACTTTTCATCCCTTAGCTTCCCATTTTAATCTGCAAAATACTTTATTGTAAAATGCTGTAAAAAAATTTGGAGATACAGAATCATCCTGATGTAAATCTTTCTCAGTGTTAATGTTCTTAGTATCACTATGTAGAATCATTTCTGATGCATTTTGATAAATATTCTTTAGAATATTTATATCCTGGGAATATTTATATCCTGGGTCTATATTTTGATGAATTTTTTATAAAATTGAATGTCTTTTCTAGTTTACAAATTCAAAGCATAATGTCAACTCATATTTATAACTTTTCTCAATATTTGGATCCACTAAGCTAAATCCATCTTTGAATCAATGTTATTTATTTTTGGTTAATTAAATTCCAAAATTCATTGGAGATGAGTTGTTATTATCTTGGTAAAGATTTTGTATAGAACAGATTAGAATGTATTTTCTAATATCTTTTTTATCACTTTTTTAAATATCAGTTTTGCTATTGCATTCTTTCAATCTTCTGATACTTTTTATCATTTAAACATCTAGTATAAAACTTTTCCAACAATTTTTCTATTTCTTCATCTGTTTTTTTTTTAATATATGAGATCATTTCCTGCAATTTTTTTCTTTTCTCATAGGTTTAATTGCTTGTCTCACTTCATCATTTCAAATGATAGACAATTCAGAAGAAGCAATAATTGAAGGAGCCATTTTGTTTTCTCATTCTTTATTACTATATATATATATTTATTTATTTATTTATAGAACTCTTTCACACACTTTATGATGTCAGTTCTCTATTTAGTAATACTTCAATCTGTTCTTCATATTGCAAAAATAACTTTCCTTTTAGTAACAAGATATTGTTTTATAATGTTGAGATGTTTATTTACATCTACGGATTTCTTTTATAATTCACAATGATATTTTTTGTATCATTATTAACTCTTTTCATATCATTTTACAAAACTTTAAACATTCAATTTTTCTCAATGCATTATTTTTTTAAAAATGTATACTTCTTCTGTCCTTCATATAATCTTTTGTCTCTGCAGAAATTTTTTTGGAAAATTGCTGTATTCTTTTATATCAGCTATCTTTCTGGCTGTTCTTAATAGAATGTCAATGATTTTACTTATTTCAGTTGAATCAAAACCATTTTCAAAGTCTATTAATATTTTAAATGATTTTCAAATTCTAATTAAAATTAATTGGAGTGTTTTTAAAGATTAAGAATATCAATTACGAATACTAACTTTTTTTAATAGTTTTCAATTATATATATGTTGTTAACTTAACAAATTGTAATTCAATTAAAATATAAGTGCTAGAAATGCTTAGCTAATAAAAACTTAAGTTTCAATGTTTGTTCTAATATTATGCTAAACCACAATTAATATCTTAATCTGATATCATATTTATCGCAGTGACCACCAGGTGGATAGAAGAGTGGGGAGTATAAATATGATGTAAGTTTGTGTAAATTTAGACAAATGTGTTAAAATCCCACTTTTTAGAGAGAGAGAGAGGGGGGGATTCATTTTTATTTATAGAGTTAGGATTAATAGAAATTTGCTATGCCTACTTTATTTTGTGCTTAAAATCATTTCTCTTGACACACCCGATGCTGGATAATGTCTAACCAAGTTTGTTTTGGTGCTCCAAAAATTTGGATTTTTGGCCTGGATTGCTTTTAATCCTTCTGCAATGATATTGATGTTGGCCAGTCTTGTTGCTATGCTGGCACATGAGTTTTCAAAGTAGATCACATCGCAGCTGGTTTGACTGCAAGCAATCTTATAAACAGTGTGAGAGGTAGGTTCAGTAGGAAGTTTACCTTCAGAATTATTGATCATCCCAATTTACCAATGATGGATTGCACTTCATTCTACATATATTTAAGCATATTTTATTTATATTTTTAGATACTTTAGGGATATAGGAGAATGATATCCAGGACTTGCTGTCAAGTGATATAAGTCTAGTTCTGATCTTGTTGCAAAATTTGTTTAGAAATGTATATATTATTATGTTCATATAAACTTTATTATTCAATATAAACAAATTGTGTGTGAGAGTGCACGCATCCATGATATTTTTTGTACTATATTAAATAGAATGATAATATAAATAATAATTGCATTCTTTATTCAAATAATAATAAACATTCTAAAAATAATTAATGAATAAAATTTTATACTCTCCAATGATTTATAAAATATTAAAACTAAAAAGCATATAAATAAAGATTTAAATATTAGATAGTTAAACAGTAAAAGCTAAAAACAATATCTAATTTTAAAATTAAAGATGAGTTAAAAAGTAGAAGAGATATAGACTATAAAATTAATTATAAAAGTTGGTAAAGAAAAAAACAGAATAAAGTGCTTAAAAAGTGATAAATCGGCACTGTATGTTCACTATTTAGCCTATAACCACTAAATGAAATTGGTAGAAGAATATGAAGCTTTTTCATTAGTAGAAAAATTTACAAATCTAATTAAATATAATTAAAAAAGAATGAATACATAGAAAATATATATACATCTAATTAAATATAATTAAAAAAGAATGAATACATAGAAAATATATATACAATTAATTAATAATTGGTTATTTAAACCAATGAAAAACATATAATGCTTCTATGTATACATAGATTGTAAATTATTCTGCATGAAAATGTGTATTCAAATTCTACACATTATAATTTCTATATATAGATATGTGCAAGAGATCTTTGATTCTTCTTTGAGGTCTTATAAGATCAGAGTAGCTTAACACAGAGGATGTTTAAAATTCTTTGGATGTGGATTCAGACCAGTGTTTGATGACAAAGTTTTATTTAGGCACCTGCAACTGCATATTAATTTCAAGTGAAAGAAAATGGAGACCTTGATTAATATTAAATGGGACATTGTTATACTTTGTAAAGTCAGAAGAATGGGAAAAGAAAAAATTGATTCAAAAAGTCGACATGCACTTTGCTACAAAAAATTCTAATATTAGAAAAACAAGTAGAATAGGATTTATTTATCAATAAAAAATGGAATAACAACATTATGGCAGTTGATGATATATTAGGTAGAATGGCAAGATTAATTAGTTATTCAAATTAATAGAAGATATCAAATGCAGCTAATTCAGATTTATGTCCCAACAAGATACCACTGTGTTGAAAAATAAAGAATTTTAATATCAATATACAAAGTGCTTTTGATCAGACTAAACAACATTTTAAAATTGCTATTGGAGATAGTGATGCTAAAACTGATAAAGGATATAAAGATGAAAGTAAATTTATTTATGGTGATAGAAATGAAAAAGGATGCAGACTTGTGGAGTTCACAAGAAAAGAGAAAAATTGCATATTATGATTTCTTTCTTTGAGAAAAGTGATAAATACAAATAAATATGGAAGAATC
This sequence comes from Epiperipatus broadwayi, assembly GCA_028023455.1. NCBI lineage: Eukaryota > Metazoa > Onychophora > Udeonychophora > Euonychophora > Peripatidae > Epiperipatus > Epiperipatus broadwayi. The sequence continues at coordinate 16,075,717 of JAQFVV010006207.1, forward strand.
CAAATCCAGATACAGTTTTCTTTATGAAAACTATAAATTCAATTAAATTATAAGGGCTAGTAATGCTTAGATAAGAAAATCTTAAGTTTCAATGTTTATTATAATATTATGCTAAGACATTTTTAATATAATCTGATATCATATTCATAGCAGTGATGAGAGGTGGACAGGAGAGTGGGAAGTATACATACGATGTAAATTTGCACAAATGAGTTAAAGTATGCACTTTTTAGAGAAGGGAAATCAGGATTCCTTTTTATCTATAGATTTAGGATTATTAATGACATACCATGCCTTCTTTATTTTGCATTAAGAATCATTTCTCTTGATGGATAGGATGCTGGCTGATGTAAGTTCAAATGTAATACTTATTTTATTCCTTATGACATGGCTTTTGGAAAAGTAATTGACATTTAATAACTGATCAAATAATTGATGGACATACTGTAAAGCATGAATATCTTTTTTATTCAAACTTTGAATGAGTATCTTCAATTGTATCCAAGTGATGATTCAGAATTCCCAAGTTTACTCAGTGAGTGAGGAGTGAAAATATATCTCTAAAATTATCACTGAAAATGGAGTTATTTGCAGTTAGCCAAAATTAGCAAGGCAGTTATAATTTACCTGACATTTATCCAAAATGTTTAAAGACTAACATCACTGTTGAAAATGGTGTTGTTCATATCATTGAATTATTTTTAATAATTATTGATAAAACAATACTGCGGATAATCGAATCATGTTCACAGATATCAAGCCATTTTTTTCAATATTCATTTGTTGCAAAATGAAAGAGATTTAACTGTTTTTGCACCCCTACCCACTAATATTATTTTTAACTTGATTACTCCAGATAAAATGGCCAGAATATCTAACAACCATGAAGAATTTATGCATATGAAGCAATTCCATATTGTTTGTGGAAAAGAAATAATACTAACATTTTAGACAATAATACAATTGTAACAAGTTTAGATCAGTGTCCTTTTTTTTTTTTTAGTTTTGGGAGGTGGAAATAAAACTTACAATGTGGAAGGAAATGGAGTGCAAATCAGAATCCACAAAATTTATTAATCAGTGATTCACCAATCAACTGTGACATGGCTCATTTACTATCAAATCCTCATTTGAGTTTGTCAATAAACAGAAAACAATCAATCAACTTCTAATTATCCACAAAAGAGAACTAATTTCATTATTGACTGTTATATTGTATTGATGCAAATGTAACTCCTCTCTTTAATGGACAATATTACTGGATAAAAAATTGCTGACCAATGGAACTACCAAAAAGCAAAATAATATCTAGCATCATTCTGAATTTCCGTAACATGAATGTATTTCCAAAATATCTAGACAGTGCATCTGGGATGAAATATACATGATACATCCAAGATATCTTTATCTGTGCTCCAGAGTTTCAGATTAACAACATCAAGCACAATATTACTGGATAAAAAATTGCTGACCAATGGAACTACCAATAAGCAAAATAATATCTAGCATCATTCTGAATTTCCGTAACATGAATGTATTTCCAAAATATCTAGACAGTACATCTGGGATGAAATATACATGATACATCCAAGACATCTTTATCTGTGCTCCAGAGTTTCAGATTAACAACATCAAGCACAAGTTTACAGAAATTTGCATCAACTTGGTCCATAGAATTAGGAAAACTCTTCTAAAGTTATAAAATATTTTAACATATACACCCAAAAGGAGTGTTAAATTACAAAATATTAATCAAATACTTCAAAATCAGAGATTTTATACATCCCAAATTTATAACCCTATGCTCACATAAATATGTCAGTCTGACAACATTTTATATAGAAATTTTCACTTATGCAAGTTAGAATCCAGACCCATAGTCTAATATTGAAAAATATATTAACAAAGTAAGTTTTATTTTTATCTTCTTCCAAAACTAAAAAATTAAGAGGACACTGATCTAAACTTTGTTACAATTGTATTATTGTCTAAAATGTTAGTACTATTTCTTTTCCACAAACAACATGGAGTTGCATCATATGCATAAATTCTTACTGGTTGTTAGATATTCTGGCCATTTTGTCTGGAGTAATCAAGTTAAAAGCAATATTAGTGGATAGGTGTACAAAAACAGTTAAATCTCTCATTTTGTAACACCCCTGTAAAATCTTGCATCTGTGCCATTTCTAAAAATGAATATTGAAAGAAATGGCTTGATATCTGTGAACATAATTCGATTGTCTGTTATATAATTTTATCAATAATTATTAGAACTGATTCAATAATATGAACAACCCCATTTTAAACAGTGATGTTAGCCTTTAAATGTTTTGCATAAATATCACCCTTAGGTAAATTATAACTGCCTTGTTAATTTTGGCTAACTGCAAATAACTTTATTTTCATTGATATTTTTAAAGGTATATTTTCACTCCTCACTTATTGAGTAAACTCAGAAATTCCATATAACCATTTGTCTGCAATTGAAGATATTCATTCAAAGCCCAGCTGAAAAGGTATTCATGCTTTATAGTATGTCCATCAATTATTTGATCAGTTATTAAATGTTTAGTTACTTTTCCAAAATCCATATCATTAGGAATAAAATAAATACTACAATTGAACTTACATAGGTCAGTGTCATGTGCGTAAAGAAAAATTATTCTTAGTGGAAAATAAAGGAGGCATGACACATCATTCATAATCTTAAATCTATAAATAAAAAGAAATCCTGATTTTCTCTCTCTAAAAAGTGGGTACTTTAACTCATTTGTGTAAATTTACCTCATATTTATACTTCCCACTCTCCTGTCCACCTATCACTGCTATGAATATAGTATCAGATCATATTAAAGATACCTTAGCATAATATTATAACAAACATTGAAACTTAAGCTTTCCTTATCTAAGCATTACTAGCCCTTGTAATTTAATTTAATTTATAGTTTTTGTAATTCTACTATAACTGGATTTGAATTCTTCCATATCTATTTCCATTTACCACTTTTTTCAAAGAAACAATTCATAATACATATTTTTTCTCTTTTTTGTGTGTGTGAACTCCACAAGTCTGCATCCTTTTTCATTTCTATCACCATAGGTAAATTTACCCACAACACTTTCATCTTTAGATCCTTTATCAGTTTTAGCATTACTATCTCCAATGACAATTTTAAAATGTTGTTTAGTCTGATCAAAAGCACTTTGCATATTCATGTTAAAATCCTCTAGTTTTCAACACAATGGTATCTTTCTGGGACATAAACCTGAATTATCTGTATTTGATATCTTCTATTATTTTGAATATCTAACTATTCTCGTCACTCTTCAACCTCAATAATGTTGTTCTTCCATTTTTTATTCATAAATTAATCCTATTCCACTTGTTTTTCCAACATTGGTATTTTTTGTAGCTTTGTGCATGTCCAATTTTTAAATCAATTTTTTATTTTCCCTTTCTTCTGACTCTACGAAGTATAACAGTGTCCCATTTAATGTTAGGCAAGTTCTCCATTTTCTTTCACTTGAAATTAATATGCAATATTGTAGGAGCCTAAATAGAAGTTTGTTATCAAATATCAGTCTGAATCCACGTCCAGAGAATTCTAAACATCCTCTGTGTTAAGCTACTCTGATCTTATAAGGCCTCAAAAAAGAATCAAAGATCCCATGCACATATCTATATATAGAAATTATAATGTGCTGATTTGAATACACATTTTCATACAGAATAATTTACACACATGCATTATATATTTTTTCATTGGTTTAAATAACCAATTATTAATTAATTCTATATATGTTTTCTATGTATTCATTTTTTTTAATTAAACTCATAATTTTTTCTACTAATGAAAAAACTTCCATATTCTTCTATCAATTTCATTTTGTGTTTATATACTAAATAGTGAACATTTTGTGCTGATTTACTACTTTTTAAGGACTTTATTCTGTTCTTTTCTTTTGTCTTCCTTATGCATCTATAATAAACTAACTTTTACAATTAAGTTTGTAGACTATACCTCTTCTAATCTTTATCTCCTCTTTTATTTTAAAATTAGATATTATTGTTTCTAGCTTTTTTATTGTTTAGCCATCTAATATTTACATCTTTATTTATATTCTTTTTAGTTTTAGTATTTTATAAATCATTGTAGAGTATAAATTTTTAGAACTTTTATTATTCTTAGAATGAAGAATGTGCAATTATTATTAATATTGTTATTCCATTTAATATAGTACAAAAATATCATGGATGCTTGCGCTCTCACACACGTATTTGTTTATATTGAATAATAAAGTTTATACATAAGAATATATGCATTTATCAGTAATTACAAAAATACTTACAGACATATGTTTGTCAAAGTATATGTAAGGCAAATAATACATCATCTGTGGGAGTTTCCCATTGCTTTTAATAATAATTGCTTTATAATAATTCATTTTAATATCTCGACATAGGGCCATATAATAAAATAACATAGATCTGTCTGTCTAATTTTAAGATGAATGTTTTCAAAAAAATGTATTACTGTTCAAATTCGAGTTTCACTTTTTATTATTTAGTTTCAGAATGTAAATAAATTAGTAGAAGTTAATATAATTTAACAAAATCTAAGATTAGAAATCTAACTGTTAACTTTTATCAAAATGTAGGAACGAAGAATGTTGACTGGAATTTAGAATTACTGTTTTGAACTATGGCGACTTGTAGAAAAAAGCACGCGTTTACAAAATACATCCAATATCATATGCGGTTTTTACGGTTATTTATTATTTAAGCAAGATTTTTTCCCCCATAATTAATAAACAAAGTAAGCAACATATTTGATATGCCGTAAAAACTAATTTTTTTTAAAAAATATTTTTCAAGTCAATACAGTTCGTTTTTTTTTTTTTTTTAATGGCGTTTAAATAGCAAAAAAAAAAAAAAAGATAATTAAACATTAGAGTCCTAGAAGTCACGTGACTTTGGAGAGCCAAATGTCACAATTTGTACTTTGATCCAGAAATCTTTTAGCTCTTGCTGTCAACCTCTAATGCTGCATTAAAATACCACTGCTTTTATTTTTGTCCTTTGAAAATCAATTTTATTTTTAAAATGTATTCATCATTATTTTAAATCATTATCAATTCACTGCAGGAAGAGGGCTTTTTCCAAATGTAATCCAGTTTCTTTAATCTACAGCTGCTCTTCTCTACATCAAATGAAGTTTATTTCATTTCCTCCATTTCACATGAGATCTAATTCTAGGTCTTTTTCAATATCTTTTAATTCAGTTTAAGCCTTCAATGGTCCTTCTATTATCTTGTCTAGCAATGCTCTGTATATTTTGATGCAATGATAGAATGACTGACATGGAATTGGAAGGTCACAGGATCGATTCTGGCCCTCACAGATCTGACATTCAATCTTCTTATAAACTCCTGAACAATGAAGTTATTATTATTTTTTATTTACCTTCTTGCTCCACTCTAGACAGATTCTTATTTTTTTCAATGTTATCAGTAAATTTCCAATTTTTTTCCTCGCGTAAATATTTTAGTTTTGATCATTTTTTGTTATTTCCAATATACATCATTCCATACTTTGTATAGTAGGATGAAGTCTCTTTTCTACTTTTACTTTAGATATCCAAATCGTAGACCCATAAAAAAAGAAAAAAAAAGATAAAACATTTGTATTTAAAATTTTCCATTTCAAACACATAGGCATATTTCTTCTTAGTATTTACATTATTTCTACCAAAAGCATTTAATCCCAGCTTAATTCTATGATTACTTTAATTTATTATGACTTCATGATTAATAATTTGACCAAAGGTATTTGTAGTTTCTAACTTCTAATTCGTGCTTATCAATCTTTATTATTTTACTTTAAAAAATTTCACTGAAAATTATGCCCCTTCACTATCCACACTATCTCATACTACTGATAGACATGACCACACACATGCAGAAAAGATAAATAATCACCAATATATGTATTTTGTGCTAAACCAGTACTCATCAGTTGGTCCAGATTATTATCTCCCATACATATATATAATCAGTGCTCAGTTTATATTAAGATAGCAAATCCTTACACTTTAATGGACAGGCTTCAGCCTATTCCAACCTCTAACTCTTCAGCCGTCCATACCATTAAAAATCTGATGATAGAACTCCCAAATCCCATGCTGATGCCAATATTGTTGTCATGCCCATGTTGACCTCAAGTCACTCTGACCCCTCATGTATAGGACAATATCCATTTAAATACATTAATATTTATATTTAACCCTACTTTTTTCGGATACCTTTGCAAAATTAGCTGAAATGTTAATTAAAGCATTATTTGTAAAATCTAGATGATTTACATAATCTTCTTGTAAGTAGAGGGATATGAACTTAGGATTTTCAGTCTATATTTATCCTCCACTCCATCTCGGCCCACACATGTGGAAAAATGGTTCCCAATATATGTATTTCATGCAAAACCAGTACTCATCAGTTGGACCAGATCATAATCTCCCACACATATATGCAATTCAGTATAAAGCTTATGTTAAAATAGCAATTCTTTAAATGTTAATGAACAACCTCCAACCTTTTCATCCTTCTAACAATTCAACCATCCATTTCATTGAAAAACCAATGATGGAATGCTAACAGTCATTGGTATATGTGATATTGTAGTCATACTCATGTAGACATTATATCAATCTAACCCCTCACATTATCAGACCATTATATATCCATTTATATAAATAGGAGAATAATGGGCTGGACTTATTCTATGATATAACATATTTCCAAGGCAATATGTAATTAACCTATTCATTCAATATAGTAAATGTTTACTATAGTAAATAGAAGGATTTGAATTTAGGATTTTCAATCTATATTCATCCTTTACTCCATCTCAAACAACTAATACATATGACCACACATGTGTGAAAAAGACAAATGATCTCAATATCCACATTTTGTACAGAAGCAGCACTCATCAGTTGAGCCAGATCATAATCTCCCACACATATGTACAATTAGTTCACTACTCAGTTTATATTAAAATAGCAATTCCTTAAATTTTAATGGACAGTCACCAATCTTCTCACCTTTTCAGCAATTCAATTGAATTGACTGTTTCACTGAAAACCCAATGATGGACTGCTCAAATCCCTTGGTGGATTTAATATTGTAGTTATATCCATTTAGACATTATGTCAGTCTAACCCCTTATATTATTGGACCATTACATATCTATTTATATTAATAGGAGAATGAAATTGGTGGTTGACATGTTGGAAGGATGATAAGATTGAAGCCTGTTCAATAACATTTAAGGAAATGCTATCTTTGTATAAGCGAAGCATTGATTATTATATGTGTGTGGGAGATTATGATCTGGTCCAACTGATGAATGCTGGTTCTGCACAAAACATTTATATTGGGCATCATCTATTTTTTTCATATGTATGTGGTAATGTCTACCTGTTGTTTGAAATGGAGTGGAGGATTAACATAGACTGAAAATCTTAAGTTCAAATCTTTCTATTTACAATATTAAACATTCAGTATACTAAAAGAATACATTAATTACATATTGCCTTGGAACTAAGTTACATCACAGTATAAGTCCAACTTATAATCTGATGATATGAGAGAGTTAGATTGACATTATGTCTTCATGGTATGACCAATATCAAATCCACCAAGAACTTTGAGTGCTCCGTCATTGGTTTTTCAATGAGATAAGTGGTTGAATTATTGGAAGGATGATTGAAGCATGACAATTAAAGTTTAAGTAATTGCTAATTTAATAAAAACCAAGCATTGATAGTGTATGTGTGTGAGAGATTATAATCTGGCTCAATTGGTGACTGCTGCTGCTCAAAATACATATATTGAGAATCTTTTTTTTTTCACATGAGTGTGGTTATGAGTAATGGCTGTTTGAGATGGAGTGAAGGATGAATATAAACAGAAAATCCTATGTTCAAATCTCTTTATTTATTATAATAATTAATAAAGCAAGTCATATTTAATGTGACATTACTTTTATAAGCTTCTAGTTACAAAAATGCAATACAGAGAGCATACCAATAGCGCAAACAAGCTCTTAATTAATAAGTGTAGTATGATAAAATATTTAAAATCTCTATCCAGAACACTCTCATCTCCAGACCAACTGTTTTCAAGCTTATGGTTTCACGTCAGTGAAGAGCTAGAAAATTCAGAGACTAGAACCAAAATATAAACTCAAAACCCAGCACTTATTTAAGTAGAAACTCTGAAATTTTCAGACATGAAAATGTATTTAAATCCAGCTATCTAACTTAAATAGCTATATGGGACTGAACTAAATTCAAATATACTATATTTTAATAGCCTCAGCATAGCCAAAGCCTTAAAGGTAAAATGAAAATAATTAATAAAAGTGTTTATATATAATGTGACATTACTTTTATAAGCTTTTAGTTACAAAAATGCAATACAGAGAGCGTACCAATAGCTCAAACAATCTCTTAATTAATAAGTGCAGTATGAGAAAATATTTAAAATCTCTATGTTTGAAATAAGTGATGGGTTTTGAGTTTATATTTTGGATCTAGTATCTGAATATTCTAGTTCCCCACTGATGTGAGCCATAAGCTCGAAACCAGTTGGTCTGGAGATGAGAGTGTTCTGGATAGAGATTTTCTCATACTGCACTTATTAATTAAGAGCTTGTTTGAGCTATTGGTACGCCCTCTGTATTGTATTTTATTTACTATAGTAAACATTCTGTATACTGGATGAATAAGTTAATAATCTTATATTTTCATTTTTTTTAGTTTCTTATTTAATTTCCAAATAACTTTTTGTAAGAATGTTTGAAGATAAATAATCATTCAATTTTTCTCAAAATTAATCTTCTTAGTTTACTATATAATCTAAATACTACTGTTGCAATTTGATATTTTTTAGAATGTGATCATATCTATAGATATATATTTTGATGGTTTAAAGTTTTACTTCTTGTGGAAATAATTATAGAATCAAATGTCTTTTCATAATCTACAAATCCAAAGCAAAATAGCAACCCATATTTATTGATTCATTCATTAATTTATCTCAATGTATTAATGTTATCACTATGCAAAAACCAATTTTAAATCCATCTTGTTTTTTTATTATTGGTTAATGTCCACATTGCACTCTAGATGAGCATAAATTGTAATATCTGAATTATGATATCATATAAAACTGATAGGCCATACCAATCATCTGTTTTTAAATAAATATTAATATTATAGCAGCATTTTTTTTAATGTCTGGTATATAGCTTTGGCAGCACTTTTTGTTTGTTTCTTGACTTGCTACTTTTAAAATATCAATAATAATTCCATCATTTGCTAGAATATTTTCCTTTTTTGTTCATTTACTTGCACATCTCTTCATTTGCAATAGCTAACAACTGAAAGGATGTAATAATTTTCGAGATATTTTGTTTTTTATAATTATTTATAGAACTTTTCCACACATTTTATTATATTACATCTCTCTTTAATAATAGTTCCATCTTTTCTTTTTATTATTCCAATAACTTTTTTTTCAATATAAAGATATTATTGTATACTTTTGAGACTTATTTTCCTCAAAAACTTTTTTTGTCAGTTTATACTTGCATTTTTATATATATATATTTATAATAATTTACAGAACTATAGTTATTCACTTCTTTTCATCAAGTCGTTTTTTTTTTTTAAAAAAATGTATATTCCTTCTTTTTTCCACACATTGTTTTACCACAATAAAAAATTTACTGGAAAATTGCTGTTCTTTTAAGTCAGACATATTTTTTAAAGTTTTTATCTTTTTATTTGTCTTCAAGTTTATTAATATTTTTAAATGATTTTCTAGTTCTATTTTAAATTCATTGGAATGATTCTGAAGGTCTGAAATATCTACTACTGATTATATATTTCTTAATAATTTTTCTCTTTCCAGTTTCACATTAAACATATCTTGTCTTCCTATATTAAATCTATTAAGAACATTATAATCCTGAAGACATTTTCTAATAGTCAAAATATAATGATATTCTGTTGGTCCTTCATTTGAAATTCCCTTATGCATTTCCATTTAACCTTTTTTTTTTTTTAAAAAAAAAAGTATAATATACAGCTATTCTTTTATTTGAACTCCACAATTCTGTGCCCCCTTTCATTTCTATATCATAACAAAATTTACTAACAACAATTTCATTTTTAATCTTTTATTAATTCTAATAATAAACCCTCTCATGATAATTTTAAATTGTTTAATCTTATCAAAAGCATTTTGTATGTCCTTATAAATATTCTTTACAACTGTTTGCACTTAGAATTTTCCATTAATTTAAATAAGCGAATTTTCCATTCTGACCGATATTGTACAACATAGAATAAAAATTAATTAAAAACTTTATATCTATTTATTAATTAGTTTTATTTTAATTTATCATATTTTCAATAATAGGCATTAACTGAAATACAGGCTTATTATATAGCTGTATCAATATATTAATATATAGGGTATATGAGCACAGACTTTCAGACGACTCACCACTCTCCACTCTATCTCTTAATACTGATACACTTGAACACATATATGTCGAAAAGATAAATAATCATCAATATACCTATTTCATTCTAAACCAGCAATCATCGGTTGGTTCAGATTATCATCTCTACATATATAAGCAATAAGTGCTCAGAAATATATTAAGATAGCCAATCTTCATACTTTAATGGACAGGCTTCAACCATTCTGCACTCCAACTCTTTAACCGTCCATCCAATTGAAAATCTGATGATGGAACACTCAAAGGCCACCTGAGGCTGAGGTAGAAAAAGTTGTAGAATAATTTGTCATGTGATAATTGGAAAAAGACATTTTAAAAAAAATTCTTACAAGAAAGAACTAATTTGTTGATTTAAGCATATTTTATTTAAAATTTATTTGTCTATTATCGATTTTATTTAATGTTGACTACTATCATATATTGTATTTTATAGATATACAATATTATGGTCCATTTAAAGTTTAAAAATTGATTATGTAAACTGATCTTCAGTATATATATATATAAAAAGGATCCACTTACTAAGGTATTGATGTTTATAAACTTATCACTGACAACATTAATCGAAAGCATGGCATTGATAATTACTAAATTAATAGTCAATAATAAAAAGACAAGTTATATTAATTTAATTAATGTCATATTTTTATCTGGCTAATATATTGATTTCACTCTATGTTTCTATTAATGTGAGCATGAGTATTTTTATAATTACCAAAAGCTTAAATAGGCGGATCCATTCTATTCTTGAACCTTTATCAAAATATTAAATATATATATATTAAGAGGGGGCGGGCAAAGTATACAGGTTTTTTTTTGCATACTTTTCCTAGACATTGCATAGAATATTTAGGAATTATATACAATGTCAAATAGTTTTTCGTCAAAGTATAAAAAGGGCTTTTATCATACAAAATATAAGATATTGGATTATACACATTCAACCTAATCTATATTGTAAAATACTAGAATGAAAAAAACTGTCCCAAATATTTTTTTGTTTTGTTTTCGGTAAATAACAAACATTTGCCTATTTGTTGAATTTTTGAAATTATGATGGAGTGTTGCTTTCTTAATTTTTAAGGACAGCATGATTATTATTTCTTACTGACAAACCCTCTAACAATAAAATGTAATAAGAAATAAACATGTAATAATGGTAGTAAATTGCTGAATTTTATATAAATAGCAAACAAACCAGTAAAAAAATAATAGCATTTTACGTCATTAGTTTGAAAGTAAAGTACCAAGAGTGAAGGATTTTAAAATTAAAAAATCTTCAAGGATGTAAAGAATTTCTTGGTAATTATTTTTCTACTCTTTATTAACTAATTGTA